>APFE030025906.1:0-22246 GCA_000404065.3 Pinus taeda | reverse complement strand
TTGAGTGATATAGAGTGATCATCCCAAGGAGGAGGGGCAGGATCCTTGAGGTACCCAACCTCTTGGATGAGACCTTGCTATGGGAGCCCCGATGTGGAGTAGCAGGAACTGACTAATTGGGTAGAGACAGATGCAGATGGAGGGGCAAAGAGAGCTACAGTGCAGGGAATCCCAGGACAGTGCAGAGCATGCAGGCTGCAGCAATGCGAGAGGCACAAGTGTGTTGCACAGTGCAGGGTAGCACAGAGAAGGGTGCAACGGTGCGAGATGCATGGCGATGTTGCAGTAGCGCAGAGGTCAGAGAGGGAGCACTTGTCAGCAACAGGTAGAGCTTCAACATCAGAGTATGTTTCTAGCCCAACAGAGAGGTCAGTTGGGAGTTTTTTTGTTCCGAGTGTTTTTGAGGCAACTGCACTTGATAGATGTGTTGCATGTAGAATGTTCCAGAGTTACAGGATCAGGTTCGAGAGGAAGCTTTTCTTGTTGAGAGGGAGTATTGAAAAGTGTGCAACAAGAAATGATAAATTTAGGAAGTGCTAAAAATAGAAATGCTAAAAATAACACTTCTAAAAATAGCAGTTTGGCCAATGAGCATATTGGCCACCTTGGGTGAGAGGTGAAACTACTAAAAATAGCATTTATGGGTCCCTTCCTATTTATAGTAGTCCCTGGTCTATCTATAGGAAGTAAATTCGAATTCGGTCTAACTAGTAGTTTGGAATATTAATTAATTAATTCTCCATGAGTTAATTAGTTAAGGAAAAGAAAACTTGAAGCCTTTGTGAGAACATGCAATTATTTCTCCACTAATTGGGGAATCTGTCCTTGATTTACTCCACTGATTGAGGAATTAAGGATGAGTTATATATTGAGAGGATCAGTTGACTTAGTTTAACTTAGTCAAGTTCAGTTAGATTAATTTAACAAGTTGTTAAATTAATAAGATATAGTTTGTTGATTCTTGCATGCATGTGACAACTATTATTTTCAGATAACTGTGTATTCACTCATGGATAATTGATGCATGTCAGTTTAGACAGAACTCCAGTTGAGATCAGAGAAGGGACAATGTACTATCAGTTGGATGAATATTTTTCCTATAAAGGAAGCTCATCCATGATGAGGATTTATCTCCTTCAGGTTTGTGCAGTTATTCCAGAGGTTAGTGTTGTGTGTGAGGTGAGAATCACACAGGTTGCAGCTGGAGGACCCAGGAAAAACTGTGCATAGAAATAGGAGGCTTGGAGGGTATAGGAGAAGGTTTGTGAGAAGCCTTTGACTGTCTATGAGCAGCAGAGGGATTGTATTGAGAGCTGGATAGCTTCCAAGCTAAGGCTTTTTGTAATCCGGACTATATTTCCACTTGTATGATAATACAGAGATGGGGTTTTAGGCAGGTGCTTTCCCCGGGTAAATTCTTTTGTGTTATGTGTGATTGATTCCTTCTTATCATTTATATGTGTTCATGATTGATGTTTCTCATGGTTGATTAAGCTTCTGCTAAATTGTTTGTAGAAGTAGATCAAGTGTTTTGCTTTAGTACATTGCATTACCAGGTTGATCTACAATGGGAATATCTACATGGTATTGGAGCGAGCTGATTTGTAGAAAAAGTTCTACATGGTATCAAAGCTAGCTGATTTGTAGGAAAATTTATACAAAATTCTACAATTCATTCCTTTGAGTCCCACTCGAAAATACTCAACATCTCCACGCCTCGAAGTGCGAAACTTTCTGTCTAAAATGGTATCTTCCTGTGACTCAGTCATACATTCAGGTGAAAAATCATCTATAGTAGGAATTTGAGCATTCTCCTCTGGATCTGTGATCATAGGAGGTTCATACAACTTCAAATTTTCAACATTTACAACTGAATATATGTGCATGTATGGAGGAAAATTTAACCAGAATGCATTGTGCCCAATCTTTTCAACAATCCTAAATGGACCATACCTGATAGGTTTCAAATTTTTACCTTCACCTTTCATCCTTTCTTTGTTGATGTGTAGCCATACTTGATCACTAACCTAGAAGTGATGATCCACTCGATGCTTGTCATGGCGCATTTTGTACTTGGCCTGACTTTTCTCCAATTGGTCCTGCACTTCTTCATGAATCTTTTGGATTCTTTGAATGAACTTGATTGCTTTGTTGAAATCTCCATGTCAATCCTCCTGAGCTTCTTCACCAAACATGAAGTCCAATGGTAATTTTGGCAGGTACACAAAACATGTCTCAAAAGGAGATCTACCTGTAGAAGAATGCAAGGCCCGATTGTAAGCATGCTTTACATAATGTAAGGATTCATCCCACAAATTAGGATGCTTGCTACAATTGCCTCTAAGAGGATGTACCACTGTTTTGTTCACCACCCTTGTTTGCCCGTCAGTTTGTGGATGAAAATTTGTGCTCCTTCTCAACTTAGTGACCATGAGTCCCCACAAAGTGGACCACAACTCTCCCATGAAACGAGAGTCCTGACATGAAATGATAGAAGTAGGCAACCCAAAATGAACCCATATATTTTGAAATAAAAATTGTGCAGTTTGTTCAACAAAAACTTGCTTTCTTCATGGAACAAGAATGCACATTTTGCTAAATATATCAACCACAACATACAAATAATCATGCCCTTTTCTAGACATAGGAAGTCCTCCTACAAAATCCATAGATTTATTTTCCCATGGTCTAGAAGGAACTGGAAGTGGCATATACAAACCTAACTTTATGTTGCTTGGTTTGCTTGTTGAACACATGACACAACCTTTGATGTACTTAGAAATTGTTTCATTCATTCAAGGCCAATAGAAATACCTTTGTAACTGTGCCACTGCCTTACCTACACCAAAATGCCCTGAAACACGAGAAGAATGTGCTTCCCT
This sequence comes from Pinus taeda, assembly GCA_000404065.3. Taxonomy (NCBI): domain Eukaryota; kingdom Viridiplantae; phylum Streptophyta; class Pinopsida; order Pinales; family Pinaceae; genus Pinus; species Pinus taeda. The sequence continues at coordinate 19,364 of APFE030025906.1, read as the reverse complement.
GATCTCATGCACTCTTTCTCCCTATGGCATGCACAACTTTCCAAGATGATACAGTAACCTGTCATGAACATGATAATTCACTTCTTTCACTTGAGCACCATGAGTTAGTGATTCATAAATATTTTTGAAATTAGTATCTTCAACATATTGTCCAATGTAACTTTCATGTGCTAAGGAACTATTTTGAAGAATTACTGAATCATTCAAAGAAGGTCTTGATAACATATCAGCTACTTTAATGGTGGTGCCTTTCTTATATTTAATTACTAAGTGGAATTTCTACAAAAACCCCATCCATCTATAATGTCAAGATTGTTGCAACTTAGTTTGAGATTGAAGGTACTAAAGTGGCTGATGATTTGTATGAATCACTGTTTGTTTGCCCATTAAATAACATTTCCATTTTATAACACTTTCCACTAATGCATACAATTCTTTATCATATGTTGGATAGTTAGCAACTGCTTTGGAAAATGTTTCTGAATGAAAAAAAAATAGGCTTCCATTTTTGCAATAACACTGTACCCATTGCATACCCACTAGCATCAGTTTCTATTTCAAATGGTCGTTGAAGGTCTGGTAATGCTAAGATTGGACTTGTAACAATTTCCTGCTTTAAAGTATTAATTTTTTTGTTTTTGTTTTCCTCCCCACTGGAAGGAGACTTTAGAACTTGTTAAAGCATGAAGTGGTGATGCAATAAAAGAGAAATGAGAAAGAAATTTCCTCCAATACTGAACTGCACCCAAGAAACCTCTAACTTCTGTCACGTTTTGAGGTCTTGGCCAATTAATGATTACATCAATTTTAGGTGGATCTATTTTAAGATGACCTTCTCCAACTATGTAACCAATATAAACTAAGGAAGTTTTCCCAAATTCACACTTAGAAAGTTTGAGATATAGTTTCTCTTTGCAACACATCAAAAACTTGTTTAACATGCTTTACATGTTCTTCCAAACTTGAACTGAAAATAAGAATATCATCCAGATAGACTATGGAAAACTTATCAATAAAAAGATAAAACACATCATTCATCACTCTCATAAAAGTTGTTGGAGTATTGCATAAACCAAACGATATAACCAACCATTCATAAAGCCCATGTCTAGTCTTAAATGCAGTTTTCCATATTTCATTCTCTGCAATACGAATGTGATGATAACCACTTCTTAAATCCAGTTTTGTAAAGTAAACAACATTCTTTAACTAATCAAGAAAATCATCTATTCTCAGAAGAGGATACCTGTTCTTAATGGTGATTTTATTTAAGGTTGTAAAATCAACACACATTCTCCAAGTTCTATCTTTCTTAGGGACTAATCTGATTGGTGATCCACATGGAGAAGAACTAGGTCGAATGAAGCCATTATCAACCAATTCCTGAATTTGTTTCTTAATTTCTTCATTTTCAATGACCAACATACGATACATGCCAATATTTGGAAGAGGGGCATCAAATTGTAATTGAACCTCATGTTGTATTTCTCATTTTGGAGGTAGACTTTTTGGTTCTTTAAACAATTCTTTATAAGAATCTACTATTTCAACCAATTTGTCCTTAAAATGAGAATCACACTCTTGAAAAGTATCATACTTATCTTTAGGTTGTTCTTTAATAAACATGAGAACATACTTTTTACTTGAACTTATGAGTCCTTTTATTTGATTTACATTGATTAATTCCAAGCTTGTCTTCATTCTTTATGCCCTGCGAATGTATTCAATTCCATTTTTAAAGATATGATACTTATTATCCTTTCTATGAATTATGGCATCTTCATCATAAAGATAAGGAATACCCAACACAACCCCACATATATCCAAAGGAATCACATCTAAATCAACTTCATCAGCAAAACTAGTTGTAATTGAAAACCTTAAATGACACTATTTTGTGACTTGCATATGAGTGTTTTCTTTCAACCATCCTAAAGGGTATGGTTTTGGATGATTTTTAGTTTCTAATCCCAATTTCCTTACTAGTTCCTCAAATATTAGATTTTCCTGTGATACACTATCGAATAATGTATCTATCTTAGTGTGCTTGGAGATAATCCTGATATGAAACAATTCAACTCTCTTATTTTCTTCAATCACAACATTAGATTTTGAAGAAGATGCAGAACAAGTAGAACTAGATCTAGACTAAGAAGGATTACCTATCAGACCCAGTGATTATCTTCTTTTCATCACCAGAGTTGGATCCTAAATCTTGTTGAACTGCAAAATTAGCTTTCATCTAACCCTTATTCTTAAGGAACTTCTTTGTCTTGAGTTCTAGATGAAGCTTCCAACACTTGGACTCATCATGTCCAACCCTCTGATAATGAGTACAAGTAGGCCTTTCTTCTTCTTTCTTAGCTGTTGCCGATTTCTTCCCCTTTGATTTTCTCTTCCATTTGTTGTCTTTGGATTCTTTGTTTTCTTAATGCTTGAATGGTTTCTTTGAAAAGTTTGACTGAAAAGGTTTTCCACCTGATTCAATATGGATGGCTTGTACACACACTTCATCAAATTCAGTTGGATTAAACATAAGCAATGCATGTCGCAAATAAGAATACAACTTCCAATATACTTTAACAAAGTACCTTATGTGTTTAATGGAACATTAAGTGCTAATGCCTTTTTCCTAAATCCCTGTGTAAACCCTTGCACACTCTGTCCTTTACCTTGCCTTATATGCTTCCAATCTAGTACAGTATGTTGCATATATCCTAAAGGATATAGTTGCTTTCTAAGAGCTTTAACAAACTTAGACCATGAAGAGAATTTTACCTTTATGCTTCAAATCTAATTGAGTTTTACTTTCCCACCAAATCAAAGTTGCCCCCCCCCCCCCCCCCCCCCCCCCCATTCTAAGTGTAGCTAACTGGATTTTTGTAGATTCATCAACAATATTCTGAATTCTACAATACACATCAAGTTGCTTTATCTAGTTATCGAGCTTTTCAGGATTCACTTCACCATCATATATTGGCAATTCAAACTTAATATCAAGCTTCAAAAAATGAGATTTCTTTTGCTTATTTTATGAGTCTGAATTTGAACTGGAATGATAAGAAGATGAGGAGGAAGAAGAAGACGAAGATGGAGGAGAAGGAGGTTCATTACCATCGGCTTTTTCCTTGCACTTTTTCACTTTCGTGCCTTTAGAAGACCAAGTTACATATCTAGTCTTCTTGTCTTCGTAAAGTTCTGCAATCATCTGTTGCATATTAAGGAACATCTGTTGAAATTGCTCCTTTCTCTTTGTCTCAGGAGATTCTCCTTCATTTGAACCTGCCATCTTTTGCGAGACTTTCCTCTTTCCAATCTCTGGATTTAACTCTTCAAGTTTCCCTTCTCCACATTGCGACTTGGATCTAGTCAACATTCACATTGGCAAATATCCTTCTTATACATGATCAACCTTGCTATGATACCAAAATATGATTCGAAAACATAGGATTAACTATTTGCTCAATTTCACCAAATATTAACTAATGTTGCTTTTATGTGAATGAATGAGAGAAAATTGATTTTTTAAGTGCCTAAACATAAACTTGAGAACTGAAAATAAACATGAGCAACATCAAGAAAAGAAGCAAATACAACAAACATTGATGTCAAATTTTTTCCCTCCTGGACTACGTCTCCAAGTCTGCTTCCAATGGGCGTTCATTATATTAAGAATGCTAAAAAAGGCTTTTTACATAAAATTTCACCAATCTGGACTATGCATGCCGACACTATTGGTTACTATCAAAATGAAGGCATCGACCTCTACTCTCCAACACAACTCTCTGTTCTAAAAAAGGCCCAAGGATGGCACATTGGCAGATAGTTTTATAAGTCCATGGGTAGGTCCTGGGGCCAAAACCGTGAACCTCTCGGGCTATACATGGCAAAATGTTGCATATAGTTTTAATACTTGGCGCAATTCCATATGGTTACAAACCATATGTTATAACAATAGATTTAATGTTGTGCATTGTATTTAATACATATCATAGAAAAATTATTTAAAATTAATTTTAAGAAACTACAAAGTGTTATGTATTCTCTTACCAGAATTCTAGTTCGGGGTCATTGAAGATAGTTTCAATGGTGTGAATATCATTAAAAAAGCATATGCTTAGATTGTATGATTTTGGGTGGCAATGATGGTGAATCCAAGAAAACTTGTAATACATATTTAGAATGTAATAGATCCCATGGTAGTTCATCAACAATCCATTGTCATTGTAACTCTCATTGTTAGTGTTACTTACACCTATGGTTCATAAACTTGAGAATGCAACAACTATGAGCTAAGTACTAGAGCTAGCAATACCCATATACCCTTTTTCTTGCTCTTTTCTTCTATTGAACCCTGATAATAGATGCATATGATGATATATATTGAACTCTGATAATAGATGCATATGATGATATATTGGAGTAGTGAACAAAACATGCATGCTTAAAACAATGAGGTACATGTCATTCATATATTGATTCAATGTTCAATTGGCAATATAAAATGTACAATCATGTTGAACACGCAACATTGGATTTAGAATGTAATAGGTCCCATGGTAATTCATCACCAACCCACTCTCATTGTAACTCCCATTATTAGTATTGCTTACACCAATCATTCATAAAATTGAGAATGCAACAATTATGAGCCAAGTACCAAAGCTAACAATACCCATAGACCCTTTTTCTTGTTATTTTCTTCTATTGAACTCTAACAAGAGATGTATACGATGATATGTTGGAATGGTGAACAAAGCATGTATGGTTAAAACAATGAGGTACATGTCGTGCATATGTTGATTCAATGTTCAACTAGTAATATAAAATGTACAATCATGTTGAGCAACAATTTAGTGATTAAGTGATGATGATCTAACTATGAAATCATGAGGAGATTTGGGGAGAAAGTCAATGCAAGTAATGTCGATAAGCTGTTAGAAGACCTCATTCCTAAGGATTTGTAAAAGCTCAAATTGGTTGAGCCCATATTGGTTTTTGAAAGGAACTATTTCCAATCAAGTGGTGTGAGACCACCACCGCCCTTCTCCATTTTTAGCATCTTTATGTATATTATGAGAGAATTTTTGTGTAAAATCTGAGAGTAATGAAATAATAATGGTCATCATGCTAAGGAGCCAAGCATAAGGTGATGGTAGAGCTTCCCTTTGAATATGACTATCTAACGACAAGGATAAGATATAGCCCCAAATCTAGTGAGAAAGAAAAAACATATCATTTCATGGCACATAGTGAATTCATTAGCATAGCTAGAGTCATGGAGCAAGTGCAATTAAAGGTGCTTAAGATCAAGGTTGTTGATGAAACCAAAAATCATTGCTTAGTGAATGATAGGGTGTAAATAATAACATTAGTAGATATAAGATCAAATGTGGGCTTTGTTTCACAACAAGAAGGAAAGGGAAGTGAAAACAATTAGGACACTCTCACCACAAAATCTCTAGAGATTTGGTAGACAAAAATATTGTGGTTGATGGGGAATGGAAGAGCAAATTGATGAGGCAAAGCTTGCAAAGGCAAAGCTATCAATAAAAAGATAGATTTCAAAAAAAAATAAAAAACTAAAAATGGTTATCCCAAATCTCATAGCTTAAGACAACTAAATTTTAAGCCAATACCTTAATAAAAAAAACATGCTTTTGATAAAATAATAATTATATATAGAAAAAGACATCCTATTGAAATATAAAAAGAAAAAAAAGCTATAATAAGGCTATGATATTATTTTCATATGACTATTAAATTAAAAAATAAATATTAAATTTATTAATTTTTAATTTAACTTATAATTCAAAATTTATAATAATATGTAAAAGATAATTTCCCCTTAATTATAAAATTGCTTATATATACAAAGGTCGGATGCATTTGTTGAATCACCTAACGTTTCCAAATCAATGATTATCGTAACATCAAATACATCACCCAAAGTGGGTAATCTAACTTAAAACCCTAACCTCGTTTATGCGACCGAGGATCCCTGAATCCTCATAAAACCCTAACCTCATCTCACCACGGACGAACCCTAACTTAAAAAAAAGAAAAAAGAAATAAAAAAACCTAAATCCTCACAACACCCTCCTCGCTTCTGGTATTCCAAAACATTTTGCCTCCGCCGGGCCGCGACCATCTACAACGACATTCATCCAGACATCCATTCCGGCGGGCTCATCCAGGTAGTTATTTCTCTGATTGTGCTTTTAATTGCAGCAAGGGTGCGCTTTAATCTGCGATTTCACTCTTGCAAACATAATGTCTATTCAGCGAATATGGAAACGTTTGATAATGGACGAAGTCGCACTAGTATCCACTTGTGTATCGATCCCAATTTCGCTGTTTCGTCCTCTTGCAATTTATGCAAATCCCCACATAAAAGTCGCCAAATTCTGCACGGAAACAGCAATCCCATCCCCAACTCCACCAGATGGGAGCGTTGTTACAGATTTTCTCATCAACAAATGCGGTATGGCAGAGAAAGATGTTTCAAAAGTCCATAAACTTCACAAGAGCTTGCTGGATAAACCAAGCCAGGATTTGGAAGAAGTTTTGGAGTTGTTAAGTGAATGTGGTTTGACCACCCCTGCTCAGATTCGAAGGGCGGTTCTTGCTAACCCTGGGATTTTCACATACAAATCCAAAAGGGACTTAAAATCTAGGCTCAGCTATCTAAGGTCTATCATCAACAAAGAGGATATGTGCAAGCTTCTTTATACGGATTCAAAAATTCTTGATAAGAGTGAGGATAAGCTTAAATCTGCGATTTCAGTCTTGCAAAGATTGGGTATTGAGGGCGATGCATTATCAAAGTTATTGGCAAGTCAACCCCGTCTCCTCACGGTTACGGAGGAAAAAATTATGGAGTCATTTAAAGTGGTGGAAGGTCTGGGTGTCGAGAGGGGATCCAAGAAACTTGGGTACGCTTTGCGTGCTATACTAGGAATTGGGAAAGAAAAGATAGATCGAAAACTGCAGTTATTGAGCAGTTTAGGTTTCTCCGAAAAACAAATTTACAAGCTCTTATATCGGATGCCGGGGATTTTGGGACATTCAGCGGAAAAACTGAAACGGAGTGTAGATTTTCTTGTCAAATCACAGGGGCTTCCATTAGATGATATTGTTACTTATTCCATTCTGTTGACATGTAACTTGGAGAGGAGGATAATCCCTCGGTATAGAGTAATGGAGGCCTTGAAGTCCATGCAACTGTTGAAGAGAGAGAGGATTTCTCCACATATTGTTAGTTACACAGACAAACAGTTCTTGGAAAAGTATGTTAATGGGAATCCCGAATACTCCTCCGTCCTGCGGGGTATTTACTATGGAGAGAAAGCTGTGAAAGATGATCGTTGACAAGGAGATTTGCAGTGAGTGTGCTTCAGTCAAAAGGATTCAACGGAAGTTGTGAGCAGCTTTGATCAATATGAGATTTCATTTGCTGCCTTTATTTTTGAAGTCTTTTGTCATTCAAGCAGAGAATGTAACAATTTATGGATTTCTTGGCATAGAAGAAGGGTGCTTGCCAACAGTTCTGAGAAGCAGATTTTAAAACAGGAGCGATTTCAATGGCACTGCTTTTAACGGAAGGTGCAACTCACCCTCTTTCGTTCCTTCATTGCTTTTCAATGCATAATTAAACTCATTTTATCAGCTTGAAAAAGACAAATAGCCAATATTGATTTGTACTCAACACACTACAGATATGATTCTGTAGCCAACTTCTACTTGTACTTGTGTTGCCTCTGAGCACATACGTTAGCCTCTTATTTGAATGTATGTTATTAATGGCTATAAATGAGTACTTTAATTCTTACGTAATGGCACTTCATCTTTGCAAAACAGAGTTAGCCTCCTATTTGAATGTATGTTATTAATGGCTTTAAATAAGTAGTGTAATTCTTATGTAACGGCACTTCATCTTTGCAAACCATAAACAGAGTCAGCCTCTTATTTGAATGTAGGTTATTAATGGAACCATAAACAGAGTCAGCCTCTTATTTGAATGTAGGTTATTAATGGCTTTAAATGAGTAGTGTAACTCTTTTGTAATAACACTTCATCTTTGCAAACCATAAACAGAGTTAGCCTCTTATTTGAATGTATGTTATTAATGGTTTAAATGAAAAGTTTAACTCTTATATAATGGCAGATTGCCCTTACCAATATATGCATTTTTTTGGGATGCAGAACTGTATTTTTGTTTTAACTTTTTAAGCAATTTTTGTCATTTTTCTACACATTTTCTTCCCGTCATTATCCAATGGACTCGAACCCTAGTCAAGTATTCAAATGACACAAATTAATCCATTGAGAATGCATTATTTCATATAATCCATGCCAAATGATTGTTTCAAATATCATCATTAAGCATGTCTCAAATGGTTGCCATGTCATATGAGGGAAGTATTGGCTAACATTTGAATTACTTCAGGATGTTGAGAAATCAATGCTAGTGGAATTAGGGTTAGATTTCTCCTTCTTGACAATTACTTGTGAATTGTATTGGCTTCCTTTATATCTTTATTATATTATTTTTCATCAAACAATTACCAAATTATGTGTGTATGGAGATCACAAGAACAAGAGACACAAGATGTAGGCATTCTGCCAAGGCAAAACCCCTATCTAGGGGAAAACCTACTCAAACTTCTTCCTTTAGTAGTTAGTACAAGATAATCCAAGACTCTTCAACCTAGACACATACCTCCTCCAACCACCAAGTCAACCCTTCCTTCAAGCAACTTCGATTTAGATCTTCGACCTTGCAGCAACATCACTTCGATCCAACAGATCCAGAATTTCGACCTCCCAACAGTGGAACCTTTGACCCAACACTTTCAGAATTTCCACCTTCCCAGTAGCAAAACTTCTATCCAACAAATAGCCCAATAACTTCGCATAAAAGAGAGAAAGAGATAGGCTAGAAACTTTGACATGCCCAATAACTTCGCATAAAATAGAGAGAGAGATAGCCAGAAACTTCGACCTGTACTTCTTCCTTCTTCCCCTTGAACTTCGCACTTTTTCTGCACTTCCTTGATGTGTATTGAACTTTTTGAGTTGAATTGTGGGTCGAATTGTACTCTTGTAGGCCGACTTCATGAGGCTAGGGCCGACTTGGTGTGGAGGTGACAAAATACATTTTTGACTCAATAATAATTCTTTTTACATGATACAAAATCCCAAGAAGGGTCTCATTAAATGGACAATGACTCTAATGACTTCGTATAAAACCTAGAAGTCCACAATGGGGGCTTTGACCTATAAAATGATAACCCAAGCATGTAACCCATGCTTTAACAAGTCATTGTAATAATAGTAAAAATCTATTTTTCATTCTTTGACTCAAATATAAATATGAAGACTGAACCTAGTTACATTCTTCAACACTCCCTCTTAACTAGGGAGGTATTCATAATTTGCATATGTATATACAAGTTGAAGGAAGATCTCAAAACACAAGCAATACGAAGAACTTCGGCACACAAGGTTCCACAGACTAGGGCAATCTATCCGGTGGGACTAAGATGGACTAAAGCTTTCAGCCTCTCAAGGTACCATTAGGCTGACTTGCTAACCATCAACCCAGAGAACTAGGTGTGTAATGCAAGCTCAAAGCTTTATGACCAACACCACCCTCCCTACTTTGGGAACTAGACATCAACACATGTGCTGGCTAGATGTCCTCCTAGGCATTTTGTATCACACAAGATGCCTCCTCAAGTCTCTTCCAAACATCTTTCGTTAACAAAATCAGTAATACCAACCAAACCAAGCTTTCTTGTTAAATATTCAAACTTTTTATTAGGAAGAGGCTTTGTTAACACATCAACTACCTATTTGTCGGTCAAAACATATTGTAGCTTCACAATCCCATCTTGTACCAAACTTCTAATATAGTGGCACTTATTGTTGATATGCTTCTTCCTGGCATGGAACACATGATCTTCATACATCTTAATGTTGCTTTGATTATTACAATTTATCACAGTAGGACTTAGAGGTTTCTCAAACAATTTGACAGAAGCTTCCTTAACCATACAACCTCCTTTCCTACTTCACATTCAACCACATACTCAACCTCAATGCTACTAAAAGCGATAGGATCTTATTTTCTACTCATCCATGAAATCATCACAAATTCCAAACTAAAACATCCACCAATAGTGCTTCGTCCATCGGTTTCACTGCCACAGCAATCAGAATCTATAAACCCTGTCAACTTGACCTCCTTGCTATCATACTTTAGGTAGTGATGAATAGTACCTCATAGATATCTCAATATATGCTTGGAAACTATCCAATGATCATGAAAAGGCTCCAACTGAAATTAACTAAGAATGTTCACAGCAAAACATATATTTGGTCATAGCGAATTTTTGCGACAACTTAATTATATACTTTCCTTGCCCCAAATAAATCTCCCGAGGTTTTTGCCATACTTCTAATCCTAGGTAATAATGCATTAGACCCAGATCCTTAATCTCAAATTCGGCTTCCAACATCTTCTTGCATTCTTGTATTCTTCACTCGACACTTGTAATAAATAGGTCATCCACATATAGTAGAATAATGACTAGCTCATTATCCACGACCTTGATATAGAGATTTGAATCAACAAAACTTTTGTCGAACCCAATTCTTAGAAGGTATGCATCCATTCTTGCATACCATTCCCTAGGAGCTTGCTTCAAACCATATAAGGCCTTTTTGAGTCTACAAACATGAGTGTCTTTGCCATTTATTGCAAAGCCTTTAGGTTGTTCAATGTATACTTCTCCATCCATGGTTCCATTCAAAAATGTTGTCTTTGCATCAATTTGATGGATATTCCATCTCGTTGTTGCAGACAATGAAACCAAAGATCTTATTTTAGCATATCTTGCAGTAGACGCAAAGGTTTCTTCATAGTCTATGCCTTCCTTTTGAGAGAAACCCCTTGCAACGAATCTAGCTTTGTACTTGTCTATGCTTCCATCAACAACGTGCTTGATCTTGTAGATCTATTTAGAGGTGACAATTGATTTGTTACTAGGTCTAGGAACAATTTCCCAAACCCCATTCTTTATGATGGATTGATATTCTTCCCGCATAACATTCTTCCATAATTCTTGATGAGAAACTTCCTCAAATGTAGTTGGTGTTGAAGAATCTAGGGCAAATGTAGTTTATGTGATTCTTCTTCACACGATAACTATTTGTGAGGTATTTTAACTTTTTTCTTATTAGCACAATCTTATCTTGATATCATTAGTATGTGAATTTCTTATTTCATCAAACAGTTACCAAAATACAAGAGACAAGAACACAAAATGTTGGCTTTCTGCTAGGGCCAAAACCTCTCCCTCTTGTAGAGGAAAACCCACACAAAATTCTTCTTATAGAGATTCCAATTGACGAATACCAAGACCTTGACCCTTGACCTATTAGGCGATTCCAAGACCAAGACACCAATCCTTTGCTTCGTCATTGTTGAGTTCATCATCACTGCACCACTAAGATCTTCCTTGCTGCTGTCATCACTGAAAACATTATTGTGCCTCCACTGAGATACTCATTATGACAATGAGATCATTGCTTCTACACCATTACTCCATCTTCACATAGATCATTGTTGCATCGTCTCAACTCCACCATCATTACTGTGTCATCTTGCTACACTACTACAAAGATCTTCCTAAGACCATGGTTGTGACTATACTTAGATCACGACTGTGTATTAATGATATGTCGAGGCTGTATGATCCTCTCCATCATAGATACACCAAGACTGTGAGATGAAGATTGTGACTGTCTATATATATAAGCCGAGACATAGTATGGCTGAGGTTCTTCGTATGCATGCCGAGACTGTAACTTCCGAGATAGTAGTCACTGAAATCGAGAAGAGACCGAGGTCATGAGACTGCTATATTTCACTGTGATCATCACTGAAGATAGCAAAGGTATTTGAAGTCCTTTTTACCACAAAAAATCACAGAGAAACCCGAGAATATGTGTCACTGTGCTTGCCTGAGATTTCAGATATCTTATGTGAAGATGTCACTGTGCTTATCATTAATAACTTGCACCTTACAGTGCCATCGAATTTTCAAAGTGATCCGAAGTTATGTCCTCTTGTGATTACTCCAACTGCGTATTTATAGGTGTTAGTCCATGTATGCAAGCCAACGTGAACTTAGTGAACCATTGCGTCCTTTTATTGAGTCAACGTGTCATCTATATATATTTTGAAGCTGACTTGACTGTCTTTCACATTGCTTTGCTGGCAGTCTTCTTCTTTGGAGGATGGTGCTTGTCTTGGAGGGCTGCTTGACACTAGGTTGACCCATATTCATGCTCAAGAAGAGATCTTTAACATGACTTTGATTCTTTGACTTTCCTAGACCTATGGAATGAGCAAGAAACTCATTCTTATAATTTACAAAAATAATATTTCTTATTCTTGACAAGTACAAAGATCAAAATTACATTTGTAAATACTGAACCTACTTACACTTTCTTCAACAGTTGGTTCAACTTCTATTAGTTTTGTCATGTATGCAACATATCCATAATATATTTTTGGTCTTTTGCTTTCTCTAAAAGTTCCTTTCGCAGCTCCATGTCCTTCAACATATTCAAGAGTAGCTTTTAACCAATTTGGCCTCTTCCTTGTGTATGGTATGATCACAGGTTGAATATGCTCACTCTGTCCTTCTTCTTCTTCTTCTTGATTTTTAGTAGGATTGACATGATGCTCTTCTTCTTCGAATAGTGGTATGTCTTCGTCATCAGGAATCAATAGGAATATCTTTGGATATTTTGTAGGAATGATTTTCATAAAATATAATGCCCCTGCTTACTTCAATATGTCTTCCTTCCTTGATGTAGATTCTACATGCCTTTGAAGAAATATTGTAGACAACGAAAATCCCTTTAATGCTTGTAGAATCTAGCTTCTTTCGTTTTTCCTTTTGAACATGGATATAGGTGGGACATCCAAAGATTCAGAGATGGTCAACACATGGCTTCCTTCTTGTGAATGCTTCTTTAGGTGTCATATTGTCGAGGATTCTATGAGGAGTTATATTTTCTATATATACAACATCCATTGCAACTTCTCCCCATAGAAATTTAGGAATATCTTAATAAAAAATCATTGTTTGTATACATTCTTCAAGTGTTCTATTCTTCCTTTCTGCAACTCCATTTTTTTCAAGATTGTAGGGAACAATGAGCTCCCTCTTAATTCCCGCTTTTTTGCAATATGCAATTATTTCTTTTGAAGTTTATTCTCCGCCATTATTGGATCTCAAAGTCCTTATTCTTCTTTCAGTTAAGGTCTCTACTTCAGACCTAAATTCCTTGAACTTTTCAAATACTTCGTCTTTAGTTTTGAGTAGATAAAGGCATGTCTTTCTAGAGTGATCATCAATAAAGGCTACATAATAAATATGACCACCAAGTGATTTGTCAGACATAAGTCCACACACATCTAAATGGATAATGTCCAATATTTCTTTAGACCTTGTTTCACTGCTAGTAAATGGTTTCCTTGTATTATTTCCTAAGGCACATCCCTTGCATATTCCTTCACGATCTTATTTAATATGGGAATGCCATTTACCAATTTATTGAGAGAGGGAATAACTTTGTAATGTAAATGTCCATATCTTCTATGGCATAGTTCAATGGGATTGATTTCCATGTGAACTAGGGCTTGAAGAGATGGTGTTAATACTCTAAATAGATTGGCTTCACGAATTCCAATAACTCTAGCTTTATCAATGCTTGGATATTTACCCCAAGCCAAAACCTTTACATCTACAAAAGCAACTCTATCACCTTTATCTTCTAAGCAAGAAATTGAGAGTAAATTCTTTTTCAAACCTGGAACATATAGTATATTGTTGAGATGTAGTTTTGCTCCATTGTCCATGCCCATCCCTGGGATCGCCTTTGATCGGGTAAATGATTCGTCATGATCTTCCTTCTCTAGTACTCAGATGGTTCTAGTCGCTTCTACCTTTACTGCTTGAACAACTCATTCTCAAGAGCTAGGAGTGATTAAACTATTAGTTTCACGTTGTGGTACAATAACATATGTCATCTGGGCAATACTTCATCTTCCCTTTGCATGGAGCTCCATGTTGAATAATTAACTCTTCCCGAGCTTCCATACATTCATTTACTCACCATAGGTCTAGGCATGGTACAGTCGAGTTCATTTACCCTATCTGTATTGACCCTGAGTTCTTGTCACAAGAGGCTTTATGGGGTCAACCCTTGCCGATTTTTGAATGATCCATGTCCTCCTTAAATGTCTTAGTTTCCAACCCACAACATCTTTAAAGCCATATATTCCATTATCGGGCAGTAATTACCTCGATACTTTGTATTAAAAGACCTCACAAATGACGCATTCAGATCCACTTTAGCCCCTTTTGCTTTAATCCCCTTTCCCCTTTTTCATCATATGACTTGGGGCTATGACTAGGCGCTTGATCCTCTGGTGCTAGGGCCTTTGGATGCGTGTTCGGCGGACTCATTCCTTTTTTAAACGAAATCCCACATATCGGTGAGTCCTTGACATTTACACTGGACAACCCTTGCAACATTGTGAGCGCTGATCGCCGATTGGGCCCACCCGGAATATCACAATCGACGATTTCTGAGCCATGCCATTGGTGTGACCTCTATAACTTGTGATTGTCGATCACCCTTCATGCTTAGCCCCTGGTTCTTTGACCCTTTATGTGACCACAGGCCAACCCCTGTATCGAAGCCCCCCATTCGGAGGTTTGCTATCGACAAATTCCTCATGATGCACAATGTGTTGCTACCGTCGATCGTCAATTGTGTGATGTCGATGGTTGTTGATCACCGATTTGCCTTGTTTCCGTTGTTGGTCTTCTGATGTTTGCGATTGTTGATATGCGAGATCACTTGAACCTCCACTTCTGATTTGCACTGTTCATCATGCTTTGAACCTATGATCGCCGACATCGGCGATTGTTTATCGCATATCGTCGATTTGCAAGATTTTCTCTTAAGGCATTTTCTCCTTGGCCTTGGGATTTCAAGGGCAACTCCGATTTGTTATAACTTTCGATTCCAGGGTCCATTTGAGGAGTTCTATATGTCGTTGGAAAGCTAATTATGAGCTTTATCCATCGGAAGAGGTCCGATCAATCCATAACTTCCCTTGTGGCCCTAAAGATGGTTGTAAATTTTTCTACCCAATTGCCCATTTTTAACAACTGAAGACAAGTTTTGCAGAGAGTGACAACATTGGCTCCACCTAGGGACAGTGCCTTGCTGGAAAGATGCTGAGAACTTGCAGACTAGTGGCATTTTATCCATTGGGCATGGAGTTATTTCATTCAAGTATATAAAAACGAAAAACAGAAATGTAAAGGACTGAAAGTGTTACTAATTTTTTACAATGTCTCACTGGTATGTACAATGGGTAAGGGGTGGACCTTTTAGTGTTGGAAGTACAATTTGAGGGATTTCCCATTTACAGGAAGCTCAACCATTTCACCCTCCAATTTTTCCAGCAAAAAAACATTGTTCCCCTTTATCTCGACAATCTTGAAGGGTCCAAACCATAAGGGGTCAAATTTTCCATGTTTACCTTTGTCTTCTCTTCTTGCATGCCACCTTAAAACTAGATCTTATGGCTAAAGAGGTTTGTATTTGGCCTTCTTATCAAACATGGACTTCATTTTTCGTTGGTCGTTGTCTAACTTGTGATTTCCTGTTCTTGGGTCTCCTAGAGCTCCACCAATTGATGTATCCTTCTAGTTAGGGAGTTGGGTTCTTCTTCTGCTTCTTGTAACATCTTAGCCATTGGCATAAAAAGTTGAATAAGGAATACAACAACTTTTCCATAAACCAACTCAAAATGGGATTTACCTGTGGATCTTTTCAGAGTGACCACGTTTGCCCATAATGCAAATTTCAGCGAAGAATCCCAATTCCTCTGACTTTCTACAATTGTCTTCTTGAGGATTCTCACCACTGTTTTGTTGGAAGACTCAGCCAACCCATTTCCTTGGGGATAGTAAGTGGTGGAATAGCTAGCTGTGATGTTATATTTCTGACAAAAGGTGTTAAACTTTGCAGACTTGAAAGCCTGGGCATTGTTAGTCACGATCTTTACAGGGCACCCAAGCCTGGCCAAGATATTCTTCTCCAGAAATTTCATAACCACATTGTTAGTTGCATTCTTGGCTGGGATTGCTTCTACCCATTTGGTGAAGTAGTTTGTGGTAGTGAGGATCCACTTGTGATGGCCACTGGAAGGAGGATGAATTTCCCCGATGAAGTCTAGTCCCCATTGTCTGAAGGGTTCTTTTATAATAACAAGGATCAAAGGGAGAGGAGCCAATTTTTGCTTCTCAGCAAATACTTGACACTATTGATAGGCCCTAACATAATAATTAACATCTCCAAATAGCGTGGGCCAATAGAACCATGCTTTAAGTATCTTATGTGTAGTGATATTCCAGTTGTAGTGCACCCCACAAATGCGAGTAAGGAACTCATCTATCACTCTTTGTGTTTCTGTTTCAACCAAACTTAGCAACAACACTCCCACCAGGTCTTTCCAATACAATTGCCCATTTGATATAACAAACTTCTGGGCTTGAGCTCTCAATGCTCTGTACTTGGATCTCTCCACCTTTGTTGGGCATCCCAGAAATAGTAAATAGGCCGAAGTTTCATTTTTGATATGAATCTTTTGGACTGCGGTCTGGATCATGGCCTGTGTACCCTATTCACCCTCTTTTTCTAATATATTTATCCCCAATGCCTGACA
This sequence comes from Pinus taeda, assembly GCA_000404065.3. Classification (NCBI taxonomy): domain Eukaryota; kingdom Viridiplantae; phylum Streptophyta; class Pinopsida; order Pinales; family Pinaceae; genus Pinus; species Pinus taeda. Next base: position 2,539 of record APFE030025906.1, on the reverse strand, counting down.
ATTTGACTCTAATAGGATTTTAGCCAATCCTTGTCCTTTGATGAGCTTTGTGGGTCTTGTCTCCATGTCATACTCCTGGATTCTTGCAATCCATTTACCCCTTTTACCCTCGTTGTCTCCTTGTACTAGGACGTCCTTCACTACTACTGTTGGGACATAAGGCACGATGCTTGAATGTAGCACATAGAATCTAAAAGCCTTCAGAGCCATGACTATAGCATATGCTTGTTTTTCCAATATATTATGTTTTAGTTCAGCATCCTGCAACACCTGGCTAAAAAAGCTATGGGTTTCTCATGGCCTTCCTTATTCTTTTGAAGTAATACAACAACGATAGTATGGGAGGAGGCAAAAGAAAATATATAAAATGGCCTCGAATAGTCCGAGTTGAATAGCACCGGAGCCTCTACAAATGCTCTCTTGATTCTAGAGAAGGATTCTTGGGAATTTGGGCCCCACTTTACTTCATTTTCCTTTTTCAACCTTCTCGTAATGCCTTTCACCATTTCTGCATAGTTAGGCACAAACCTTCTCAAGAAATTGATCCTCCCTAAGAAGATTTGGACCTCTTTCTTATTCCTCGGCAGGAAAATATGACTAATAGCCTCCATCCCCTTAGGATCGATCCTGACCCCTTCCTGCATTATGATGTGCCCCAACAACTTGCCTTCACTCAAAGCGAACTGAGATTTCTTAGGCTTGAGGGAGAGCCCATACTTTCTCCAATTTTCAAACCTAAGCTTCAAGTGTTCAATGTGTTCTTCATCTGTTTTGGAGAAAATTGTGATTTCATCCAGGTATACCACCACAAACTTATCTTTCTCTCCCACAAACATTATGTCCATGACCCTATGGAATGTTGCTCTTACATTTATTAGGTCAAACGACATCCTAGCGTACATGAAAGTCCCCCAAGGAGTCGTGAATGAAGTTTTCTTTTGATTTTCATGTTGCACAACAACTTGGTTATATCCAAAAAATCCATCCATCATTGACATCCTGGCAAAGCCAATGACCTTCTGTAAAATTTGGTCCATTTTTGGAAATGGGTAGTTGTCCTTCAAAGAAGCTTTGTTCAGGTTCCTAAAGTCCACACATAGCTTGATTTCTTCTCTCTTCTTCCTAATGAAAACTAGGTTGGCCACCCATTTTTAGTACCTCAGGGGTACAATGATCTTCGCTTGAAGCAAATTCTTCACTTCCTTCTCGATGGATGGGAGGAGAAGTGGATTGATCTGTTTGAGTTTTTCCTTACAGGGCTTCACATCATTCTTTAGGGGAACCTTATGTTGCATAATATTTACATAAAAGGTTTTCAAGTGATCATAAGACCAAGAAAAAACATATTTATAAGCTTTCAAGAGATTTAAATACCTTTGTTTGTAGTGTTGGGGGATCTTGATTAATAAATTGATCAACCAGGGTTCATCCTTTGAGCCTATGTTGCAGTCCTCCACGTGTTCCTTAGCTCCCCATTCAACAGGATTTGAAGATATGTGATTTGGTTTGAATATCCTTTCCAAAGGAACTAGACCCCATGGAATGGCGTTTCCCTTCAACTGCAAAACCTTTTCTCCTGCGATGCTTTCCTCCTATGTAGTTCTCAATGCAAGAAAGAAAGAAATAAAGAAAGGACTGTGCAGTGAAAGAAAGAAAGGAAGAAGAAATAAATGCGAGCCAGGAAAAGAAGTCAAGGCATGGTATTCAAATTCATGTTGAAGGAGAGAGGAGACACAATTCGAGCAATAGAAAAACAAAGAAATCTGGTTTGATCAACAGGCATCGTAAAACATAAGAGAATAGAATAATATGAGAGAAGAGAAGGGGATTGTCTCTCAGTTTCCCTTGAGGTTGTGGGTTGAGGTGCTAGTCTCTGGAGCCCTATAATAGTTGGGGTTCTATAGAGGCTATGGGTTGAGATAGGATCCCTGGAGTCCTATAACAGCTTGGGTCCCTGGAGGTTGTGGGTTGAGACAAAGTCTTTAGAGCCCTCTAACAGCTTGGGTCTCTGAAGGTTGTGGGTTGTGATGTAAGCTATGGAGCCCTGTAAAAACTTGGGTCCCCTAGAAGTTGTGGGTTAAGATAGTAGGATCTGGAGACCTGGACAGCTTGGGAAGAGGCTAATCCTGCAGCGACATCAAAATAAGACTTGATTCATTACTATTACAGTGGATGTTGGACTCCCTGGAAGGGAGTGAATCACTGTGTATGTACTTATGGCGAGGCAAGAAACTCTGGACTCCCTTTGTTGAGAAGATGGCAGCGTCAACTTGTGGGATTGAGGAAGAGGCCCTATGGATTCCCTGTTTGTGCTGGCAACTGGTGTTATAATCCCTTAAGCAAGCAAACCCCTCAGAATCTAGAATCTAGCTCGAAGGTGACAACTGCAAGTAAGTGTGGCTACAGATGTCTATGGTTGGGTGGAAATTCCTTGTCCCAGACTCAGTTTCCATGCAAATTTAAAGATAAGTATACATTTGTGTTGCTTAAATATCAATGAACTTATGATGCATTTCTAGTTGAAATGGTTTGGTTTCTT
>APFE030025875.1:345911-366522 GCA_000404065.3 Pinus taeda | reverse complement strand
TATAAATAAGAAAGATTTGGTAAAAGAATTAGATAATACTGATTCCCCCCCCCCCCTCTCAGTATTATTGTCAACATACACGACATGGATCTACTGAGATTATTTACATTATACACATGCAGAAAGAGTTTATGTAACATCTTGGAAGTCAAGTTGATAATGATAGCTAGACGACACAGACGCATCAATCAAGTGCTATCCGTTTTGCAAAAAAAGGGGTGTACCGCTATGGGTCATTGACACGTAGTGGTCAACATTTGGATTTACTTGGGGACACGTTGGTGCATTGAAGGAATGTGAGAATCCAGAATCTGCATCCGCGCAACACACAAGATAACATAAGTAGCGTCCATCCAAAAATCATTATATAACGTTAAGCACAAGAAAGATATAAGCTCTTCATTTATTAACTATCCTAATAACATGAAAAACATCTACCTACAAAAATAAAATACTGAAATAAAAGGGTGTAGGGTTAGGAATACAAAACAAAGGATGCCCCATGGCATCAGAAGCTTTCAATGTAGTGCATGTTGAGCATTTGTTTGCTTTTAGGCAAATCTGTTAGTTGTTTCTCAAATGTGCCATGTCCAATCCTGCATACAATAGGACTTTTCCTTTCCAAAAGTCAAGCTGCTCACGACCATCAGATGGATCAAACCATTTTTTCATTCTTGATTTGAAAACGCTCATATGTAAAATTTGGAATGTTCAAGATTTCTGTGACCTACGCTTCTTTATGAACCTGGTCTGTTATGACTGTTGGATCAACTATGTAAGCATCAACCTGATTCTTGTCAATTTCCATTTTATCCCGGTGACCTTCAATTGGCCACTTTTCAATGAACCAAATGACCTCCTCATAATAAGATGGAGCTCGCTGCAGCAGACAAGGAGGCTTATGATTTGTTGATGTTTCCTTGTTTCTTTCATCCTTTGACCGATGCTGAAATTTTTGTACCTGTATCTCTTCCATTGTTATGGCATCCATCTGGTTAGAGTGTTCAACCTTCATAGCACTGACTTCCTTGGCATGGTTTTCCTCCATGGTCAATAACCTATTCTGAAGACATCTAACCAGCTTCCATGTCCTTCATAATTTTATTATTCTTTTCTTTCATGCCCATGAAGCTATTTTGTATATAGTTCATCTCTTTCTTATGATTTGCTTGCATGGTAGCTAACTGATTATTATAATCGAATCTCATGATGGTCATTTCTTCATCCATAGTTGACAATCTGTTTTGAAGCGAACTTATTTTGATAACTCGCTTTCATGGCAGTCCTTTGATTTGAATGATTGAATTCCATGATCGTCATCTTTTCCTCTAGGGCTAATAACTTGCTTTGCATAGAATTAATTTCCTGGCATGATCAGTTGTTAATCTTGCTTGATTAAGTTCCATATCTTTAATAAGTTGACCATGATTAACTTTTTCATTCTTGATTACCCGAGCCTGATGTAACTGTATGTCTTTAACCATTTGAATTAACTCCTTGAAATTACTTTCAACTTCTATAGTTTCCTTTACTTCAGTTTTCACTTTGACCTTTCCTTTATCGCCATGTCTATCTTCAAAGGCATCAATGATTGATTGTAGAGAATCAAAAGTGTTATCAGGGAACTTAGTAAACCAATCTAAAGCATCTCCAGATAAGGTGAGAATGAAAATCTTCATCTTCACATCTTCATAGTTAGAATATGGGCGACACTTGCTTATACAGAGACTGACATTTCAAAGGTTATTCTTGACAGTAAAAACTTTGTTACCTTGAAAAGGAGGAAATTCATCGATGGCTTCACCAAAGAAATAAGGATAACCGTGCGGGGCTCCCTGAATGTTAGTAAAATCACAAGGAGCAAACAAGTCAAAATCCATGATGACTTGCCTAACAGGAAAAAGATGGGCCAAACGGATATCAAAGAGAGAGATCCATGCTCAAGAAAATCAAAACATCTACAAGAAGCGAGTTTCTAACAAAAATTCTTGTAAGAAATGGTAGAAGTGGAGTCACCACTTGAGCATGAATCTCTCACAAAGTTTCCAAAGGAGAAACCGAAAAGTTAGTGGATGGAGGCAGATGGATATTCAGGGAGGGCTCCTTGTCTGGGATTAAATGAATGAATAAGTGGATTTGCCACCCAAAGAGGAAACCAACCAGAATGTCCAAGTGCAGAAAGTGAAGATGAGAGTATTAGATGGGAGAGATGACGAGAATTAGGATGGTGAAAAATAAAGAGACGAAATGATACTAAAAAAATAAGATGAATAGTCGTAAAGCCAAGGTCCAAATAAATTGGTCCTCGGTGGCAATGCCAAGAAGTGTTGGCTTTGCCGTATCGAATGAGAGATGAGAAATGAGAAATGACAAGAATGACGAGGAAATGTCGTTGAAATGCCAAGAATAAAATATTCCTGGCAACGGTGCCAAAAAATGTTGTGTCGGGTGACGTGAATAATAAAGATGAGATGATTAAAATAATGTCGCGGAAACCAAGGATAGAAAAATTTTATCCCCAGCAATAGCGCCTAAAAATGTTGTCGCACAAAGTGTCGAGGCACCGTGACAACCCTTAGAGTAAGGGTTGTCACTCTAATCCTTACGCACTCCGTTTGGACTCTCTCTTAGACGAGTCAAGGGGGGTAGTCCCTAAGGTGAATGAACGAGAATAGCCTGTGAAACACAGGCTCTAGGAAAAATAAAGATGGACAACTTGATGAATGTAAACAAGACCGGGTTAACAAAAATGGATAAATCTTAATAAAATAAGACACAACCACAATATAGAAATAATTATAGACGAGTGCCCTTATATTCAATTAACCATAGACTAAACAGAAACAAGTTATCCCAAGCAATTTGTAAATATGGCAAAGCGACAATCATGAACAATTAAATGTTAATGCCCAAAACCTTATCACTCAAGATATTCTAACAATTAAATTATGTGAAGAATTATGAAATTTAAATGCTAAGCAATGATTCTAGATTTAAAATGATTTTCATTAATAACTCAGATCTAGAATAATTTATCATTTTCCAATAGTCAATGATTTTAAAACATTAATTACACCTGACAGTAGAGAAATCACTACCATGAAAGGACACCAAGGAACTTTAGATTAACAATTTAATTATTCCTTAGGCAATTAATTTAATGTGGTAAATGAAGAAATTAAATTTTTAATGTGACTAAAAATCAAAAGACCTTAGTCAAATTTAAATTTTTATGGGCCATAGGCCACATAAAAATAAAAATTTCTTAAATGTAAAAGCTCAAATTCCTATTTTGATTTAATTCCTTAGCCATTCTAAAGTCACAAAAAAAATTAAACTTTTTAATTTTTTTTAAGTTTTTTAGATTTTTCAATTTTTTAAAACAAAATCAAAATAATGAAAAATAAGAAAATCAAAAGATAAAAACCAAAGTCATAAGAAAGAAATAAAAGGAAAATGAGAACCACCAAAATAAAAAATCAAATATAAAATAAAAAATGAATCTAGAAGTTAACAAAAGGTAAAAAAATCAAATTAAAACAAAATAAAAAAGAAACTAACTAAACCCTAATGCATACACTAAAATAAAACGAATGAAACAAAAGAAAGAATTCGAATTTATTTGATTGTTGTGTATGCAACTATGGAGAGACTCGATGGCGGAGTTGGGGAGCTCGACAAACAAGTGACACAGGTAAGGAGGCAGTGAAGGGATAACGACTGGAAAGTGCACGCAGCAGTAGAGGATAGAAAAGGAAAGGGCTTTCTCTAAAAAAAAATCGAATTCTTGCAGTGAATCGAAAACACAGCCAACAGATTGGAAAACTCAGATAAATGGTAGCCAGAAAACCCTTTAAAACATTTCCAGGAATTCTGATTAAAATGTTAAATCCTTTTGCTTCAGATTTATCCATAAATCCCTTATGAAAATTTTCAGATCCAAGAAATTTTAAATCCTTGGACTGCAAAAAATTTGAATAATATCCCTGGAAAATTATGTGAATAAACCCCAAAGATCTAGATCTTACCCTCTAGGGCCTAGATTTGGACTCTACACAAATTTCTTCTTCGGATATGTAGCTGTATGAAAACAAGAAAACACCCAAGTGATATATACAATGATAAAAACTAAAACTCAGAAAAAACCCATATAATTACAAAATTTACTCACTTCAAGCTCTAATAAGGCAAATCTACCATTATGCTGCACATAAATTAAAAGTTTTTTTAAATTTTAAATGTGCTAACTCGAAATCCTTATGCATCAATAAAGCAAAAAAAATCTTATGATAAACCTGGAATTAATTTCGTTGCGCTCTTCAGAAAACACGGATTGGGAGTTGGCTGGTCTAACTGAAAACTTCCCTTAATGCCCGAGGATCTAAAATCAAGATTTCACTGCAAAATTCAATCCAACCATCAAAATAGAGCGAGAAAATAATAATAAAATTCAGACAAATAGAGGTACCTGCTATTATATTCAAAATTTAAATTATTGTTCAAACCCCTGCGACTGAGCAAGATACCTGTACTCAAATCACTCTTCAAAAGCTATCATCATGGCTTTAGAAAAAATTATGCATGAAAAAACAACACATTTTACAGTATTCCCATGAAGAGTAACACTAGCGAAATTTAACCCCAAAGTCTTTCTTTATTATCTAGAAAAAAGATTACACAAGAGCTTCTTACTAAGCACACAACTCAGAGATTGGATGTATGGACTGACAAATGTTAGGATATTCCGACACATAGGAAATAGTTAAGTATAAGGTGGTCTAATGTAGAGTTAGGTAAAGTGTGTTCTTTACTATGTACTTTTGTAACTTACAATCCGATGGTCACGATATGTAGTGATTCGACAGTTCATTCTCTCCTCGGTATTACCGACATTTGATCCATGGCTTAACACCCGATTGGTCCATGATCTCTATTTAAAGAGCATGGAGCGTCATTTGTAGGGTAACCGTTCATGAGAGAAGCTTATGTAATTTTTCATTCTTTTAGTAATAAATTGTCTGAAGTGGCCGCGTTGGCTTAGGTCTTGGACTGTTTTTCTCTTTGAGGGTTTTAACCACGTCAAGAATACTGGTGTATTGATCTGTGATCTATTTGTGAACGGTGTCCTTTGGTGTTCTATCTGGGGAACTTACCCTATAAATTCCTACATGGTATCAGAGCTATTTGAGAGCTGTATCCGTTGGTGATCCAAATCTGAAGCCGGTACAACTGCATCTGACTGTTGTTTCCTAGATCTACTATTTTTGACTGCTTTCGGGCCGAGAGGACTGCTCTATTGTGTTAGGAGCACCTGTTCTAGTGAGGAACCCCTTTCGTTTCACGCAAAAAGGTTTTTGGTAACCCTAACTACGTTATTTTTAAGATCTGGAGGTATACAGTCTTTATTTGTAGTTCTAGCTATTCATCTCTTTGTTTATTTTGGTTGATTTAGCTCTCTGTTTTTTATTACCGGATCTATACCTTTCATTTCTGTGTATGCTCTTTGCCCCACGACTTTGTGCGATCTTGGCAAATTAGAAACATAAAGGAAGGATTTTCTCATGCATATGCTCCTTTCCATCGCGCCTCAGTGTGATCTCGGAAAATAAAATACATTGAGAAAAATATTTAGTTTCTGGCTTAAGCTAACTTCAAGCTGTAAGGTTTGTTTTTTCTGTATGTCCATGTTAGGTTTTGTGGTTTTTGTTTTGTAGACAAAAGAGAGTTTTTCCAAGTAAGCATGCACTTCAAAGCTTCAGTGACTACAAAAAAAAGCCGCTTTCTCTTTTCCAAAAATTACTAACCTTTTAAACTAGCTCATTTGGTTCAAAGTTACTTTATGAGAATAGAGGTCTTGAGTTCAAGTCTTTTTTTAGTTGAGTTATTTTTTCACAAAGTATATGTAACTTATGTTTTAAAGTTACTTTATGTAAAAGTTTTCTCACCCATTATAAAAAGTAAGTCACTTATAATTCTAAAATCTCTTTATCTTTTATTTAAGTTACAATTTAATGGGTAGCTCATAAAGTACCATTATAAAAGTGACTTTCACTTATTTATAAAAGTGAGTCACATAATTTCTTTTTTTAAAGTGAGCTAATTAGATTAAGTTTGGAGGGGGAGGGAGCGGGGTGGCAGGCGAGTTTAAATAAAACATTATCATTCATTTTCGCACATTCACGCACTTCATCGACATCTTCAACAACTTTTCTTCAAAAAGCCATAATTTCTTCATCCAGAAGCTGTTATTTTCCTAATCAGCCTAATTTTTCGAGATCTTTCCATTGGAACACTTAGTTTCAACATTTAAAGTTTCAGTTTCTGTTAAAATGGAAAGTCCATGCCAAATTATTCTTGCCAACACCAACTACTTCCAATGGTAGTCTTACATTGTGGATTTACTTAGAAGTAAAGGTCTTTACAGAATAGCCTCAGGCCAAGAAACCAAACCTCAAGATGAAGATAAGGCAGCGAAATGGGAAAATAGGCAAGATCAAACACGTGGATTGATAGGGATGTCTATTTCTCCAGACCTTAGATTCCATATAAAAAAACTTGATATTCCTAATGAAGCAATGAAACAACTCACTAAAGTTTTTGGAATAAAAAATGAAATTAGAGCTCATCAACTCAAAAATGAGTTGCTTACATTGGACACCAATAATTTTTCTTCCATTGAAGATTTTTTGTCCAAGTTCAAGACCCTTAGACTTCTCTTGGAAGGTGATAAGTTTAAGAAAGAAGATGGTAGCCTTATCTATTCTATTCTTACTAAGTTGGGACCAGGCTACTTTGTGTTTGTTTCCACCTTCCATTCTATTAGAGAAGCCTTTATTTCTCAAGGACAAGACTACAAGTCCCCCTCTTTTGATGCCTTTTGTGATTCTTTAATAAGAGAACATGAAAAGCTCTTATATCTTGGCCTTCTTAATCTTGGAAACTCTTCTAAGAAAGCCTTAGCCGCCCAACAGCAACCAAATTCAAAGAATCCTAAGAAGCAGTACCCTAAAAAGAATGGTCTTAAACCAAACAAGGGTCTTAAGCAATTTCAGTCTCAAAATGAAAAATCATTTCAACAAAATGATAAGGCAAATAAAAACAAAGGGAAGAAGACTGATTGACATTGCCACTTTTGTAATCGAGATGGCCACTTAGAATCCAAATGCTTTAAGAAGATGGACGCCTTGGAAGCAACAATGAAGAAGCATAACATCCTTTTGGAGCACTCTTCAACTTCAACTTCATCTTCAGGAATAACACTTTTTGCATGTGGCTGTCAAGCATCTCGGCCTGGTATGCATTAAATGTATCTTCTTCTTCTCATTCTCATGAGTGGCTCATTGATTCTGGATCTTCTTATCACACGACCAAAAGCAAAGCCATGTTTTCTTCTTTAAATGATTGTAACACCAAAAATATATATGTTGGTGATGATAGATCCCTTAGTAGTGTAGGGACTGGAACTATTCATCTAGACAATGGTCAATTTAATAATGTATTATGCGTTCCAACCTTATCTTGCAACCTTCTATCTGTATATCAGATAACTGATTTAGGTGAAGGTGAAATCGTTGAATTTTCACTTCACGATGTTGTAATTAAGGACCTAAGAGATCCTAGACAGATTTTAGCTACTGGTATTGTTGATGATTCTACAAGGTCGTATAAGTTTAACAAATTTGGGTCATCAAATCTTCCCTCGGTATTTGTTGCTCATAATGATGAAGTGAGCAAACTTTGGCATGAGTGATTTGGTCACTTACACTATCACTCCCTTCAAAATCTATGTAAAGAAAATATGGTGACAGGACTTCCAATGGTATCTTGCAAAGATGGTGTCTGTTCTGGATGTGTACTCGTAAAACATCATCGGGATAGTTTTGAAAAACATGCCTCTTGGCACGCCTCAACCTCTTTACAGCTTGTGCATAGTGATTTATGTGGTCCACTTCCTGTTGTTTCATTCTCTGGCGATAATTATTTCTTAACTTTCATTGATGATTTCTCTAGATGCACTTGGGTATACTTCTTAAAACTCAAGAGTGAAGTATTTAACATGTTCTTGGCCTTTAAGGCCTTTGTTGAAAAGCAATCTCGACATCAAATTCTTAAGCTAAGATCTACTAATGGCTGAGAATATGTTAACGACAAATTCATCAACTTTTGCACTAAGAATGGAATTCAAATGCAACATATTGTTCCATATACTCCACAACAAAATGGTGTAGCTGAAAGGAAGAATTGCACTTTAAAGGAAATGGCTAATTGTATGCTTCAATCTAAAGGACTTAGTCTTAATTTTTGGGCAGAATCAATTAGCTGTGCAAATTACATAGTAAATCGCACTTCTACTAAGGTTTTAAAGAATATCACTTCAAAAGAAGCATGGAGCTCAATTAAACCAGATGTAAGTCACTTTCATATTTTTGGAAGTGAAGCATGGGCCCATATTCCAGATGGGAAACATAAAGCTTTAGAACCTAAGAGTGAAAAATGTATTTTTGTTGGATATTTTGAAGATGTCAAAGGATATAGACTTATTCCACTTAAGTCCAAAAATGTTATCATTAGAAGAGATGTAAAGTTTGTTGAAAATATATCGGCTTATGAGCTTAGTTCGACGGATGTGCCACCTCTCTCTATCCCTTCTACTTCTGAAAATATTTCTTTTTCAGATGATGACAACGAGGATGACAATCCTCCCCCACCTTCTCAGGATCCTCCTTCAGCTCCTCAGCTTCCAAAATAGGTCCGTGCTACTTGGGATGCAGCAGGTGCTCTTGTCGGTGATCCTACAGATCAGCAACGTACACATTCTCAGTTCGATAGAGCCTTTTCTTTACTGGCTCAAGCTTCAGCGAATTATGATCCTGACACCTTTGCAGAAGCTTCAAACCATCCAGATTGGGACACAGCTATGAATGAAGAATATCGTTCATTATTGGCAAATTATACATGGGATCTTATTCATCTTCCAAAGGGACGAAAACTTGTTAGATGCAAATGCATTTACAGAACCAAGTATGGACCAGATGGAAAAGTTGATAAACATAAAGCTTGTCTTGTTGCTAAGGGTTTTTCACAAGTTGAAGGTATTGACTATATTGAAACCTTCTCCCCTGTTTCCAAATGAACTCTATCTACCTTGTTCTTTCCCTTGTTGCCTCTTTCAAATGGGATGTCCATCAGATGGATGTTAAATTTGCCTTCTTGCATGGGGACTTGCATGAAGAAATCTATATGGAACAACCTACTGGATTTATGCAAACAGAGTCCAGCCTTGTATGTCGACTTAAGAAATCCCTTTATGGTCTCAAGTAAGCCCCTCGGGCTTGGTATGCCAAAATGGATAGCTTTCTTTTAGAAACTGGCTTTTCTAGGTGTCATTCTGACAATACTTTCTACACCAAGAAAGTGGGCAAGTCTCTTATCATTCTTGTTCTTTATGTTGATGATCTTATCCTTACTGGTTGTGATCTCAACCTTATAAACCATGTGAAGTCCGACCTTAAAAAGAAGTTTGAAATGACAGACTTAGGACACTTGATCTGTGGCTTAACACCCAAGTATGCCTGTGATCTTCTATGCCATTTTCACATGGAAGACTGTAAGCTAGCCCCTTCTCCCTTTCAGTCTGGAGCCAAACTTTCAGTCACTTGTACTTCCCTTGAAGTTGATGCTACCTTATACTGTCAACTTGTAGGACAACTTTTGTATCTGACCCATACTCGTTCTGACTTTTCCTTTGTTGTTGGCCTTATTGCTCGGTTTATGTAAAACCCACATGAAAGTCATTCAAAAACAGCGAAAATAATACTTCGTTATGTTTGAGGTACAGTTCAGTTTGGGATTCATTACTGTGCAGAAGCATCTCCTTTATTGGTTGGTTTCATTGATTCAGATTGGGCTGGTGACCCTGATGATCTAAAGTCTACTGCATGTTATGTGTTCACTCTTGGTTTAGGACCTATTACATGGGCTTGCAAGAAACAAAGTGCCATTTCTCTTTCTTCAGCAGAAGCAGAGTATCATGGTGCCATAGAAGCTAGTAAGGAAGCCTTGTGGCTTCGTCAGATCCTGCAGAGTTTGGCTTTCAACAACAGCCTTCAACTACACTTTGGTGTGATAATCAAAGTGCCATTCAACTATGCAAAGATCTAATCCAACATCAGCGCAACAAACACATTGAACTGCACATGCACTTCATTAGAAAGCCCATTCATGACCATGTTCTTGAAGTGCAATATTGTTCAACAGATGATCAAGTTGCAGACATCTTTACAAAGGTTCTCACAGAGGCAAAGTTTACTAAACTTCGATTTATGGTTGGAGTTCAGGAAGTTGTCACTAAGGGGGGGTAGGCTCTAGTGCCTCCTTCCTTCTCCTATTGTGTCATATTTGTACACCCTTCAATCCTATCCCAGGTTGTTCTTAAGGGGGGATGTTAGGATATTCCGACACATAGGAAATAGTTAAGTATAACTTGGTCTAGTGTAGAGTTAGGTAAAGTGTACTTATTTACTATGTACTTTTGTAACTTACAATCCGACGGTCACGATATGTAGTGATCCGACGGTTCATTCTCTCCTCAGTATTACCGACACTTGATCTGTGGCTTAACACCCGATTGGTCCATGGTCTCTATTTAAAGAGCATGGAGGGTCATTTGTAGGGTAACCATTCATGAGAGAAGCTTATGTAATTTTTCATTCTTTTATTAATAAATTGCCTGAAGTGGCCACATTGGCTCAGGCCGTGGACTATTTCCCTCTTTGAGGGTTTTAACCATGTCAAGAATATTGGTGTATTGATCTGTGATCTGTTTGTGAGCAGTGTCTTTTGGTGTTTTGTCTGAGAAACTTATCCTGTAAATTCCTACAACAAATGACTTCCTATTTAAAGATAAATCCTCCAACAATTAATTCGAGTGATCTTCGTCAAAGCAATCTCGACCGTTGATGAAGATTAAAATTTCTTTTAATCTCATTCATCGAAATATTTAATTCTTGACAAAATTTGAATTTTTCAATTAAATGCATTTTAATTAACTCAAAAATTAATTTCCCCAAAATTTTGACTTTGACTTAACCCCCAGGGGTCAAAGGCTTAAAATTTATCAAAATAATTAATTTAACTTAGTCTTGTGACTTTTTAAAATTTAACTTTTGAGGACTGAGGAATTTTGCCTTTGGAGAATTTAAATTCACCTAGTACCTATAATTAATTAAATTTCTAGCTTGGGATTTAAATTAATTTTTTGCCAGAAAATTTAACTAATTAACTTATGAGGGGATAAATTACTTTTCCAACCCTCAATACACTTTACATCATAAGGGGGAAAACCCATTTGTAATAGACTCACAAACTACCAATTTCTGCGACACAAATATAATCTAGCAGACCAAGCAATTGGTAATAAAATAACCTAACCAAATAGTTAGGATTATTCCCAAATCACTTTTACATAGACTTGATCTAGAACACTAGGACTTGCCTAAGATTTTAGTGACAAAATCCGTTTTAGCATTGGGGTAAGACTGGAGGAAAACTCTGTCGACCATCCAAAAATCGGTCGGTGAGACAAAAAAACTCCCAGAATGGAGATCATCACTAGAAAAGTAGGTTTACCTAGGTCGTTATATACATGACACAGATCTACTGAGATTATTTACATTATACACATGTAGAAAGGGTTTGCATAACATCTTGGAAATCAAGTTCATGATGATAGTTGGATGGCACAAATGCATCGATCAAGTGCTATCCCTTTTGCGGAAAAAGGGGGTGTACTTCTATGGGTCGTTGACACGTAGTGGTCAACAGGTATGATCAAGAACCCGTGGGGATGCTCCCATCCCATCCCGTGACTGATCCACTGGGTATGTCCACCCCAATGGCATGGTTGACATCCTCGTCAAGGAATTCCCCTGCTAGTAGCACTCCCTCAGTCCATAATGTAGCCCCGCACACTACTGCATATAACCATGTATCCTCATGTCTCCTTGCATACAACTACACGCAGTCCCACATCTTTGTGCATCGTCGAATCCTGCTACATGCTGCTGCATCATCTCGGATCAATTGGTATCCCTCCTGTATCGATGTGTTTGTCACTCTATGAGGGAATGCACTGAGATGTGTATCGCTCCTCCTATACCATGGTGCAACCCTGCACACCACCGTGCACCGCTGCATACCCTTATAGACCCCTGGATATCAAGGTCTAACACTGAGTCCATAGGCATCATCTCACATCCTATCAGGGTCGCCATCTCTACTACCACTTTGCTGGTAAGCCCTTCACAATGTGAGCTATATCTCCTCATTTGCCCAAATAGACCTAAGTGGCCTAACTCCTCACATGCTAATGTGAATGACACTACTGAGCCTATCCTCAGTAGCTCATGTGTCAAATATACCAGTGAGAGAGCATCATCTCCATACAATACCTTGTTTGGTGGCCTGCCGATGTCGCCATCTCCCACCAACCCCTGCCAGAGTAGGCTAATCATCCTATAATCCCATGTATGCCCAACATGCCATGACAACTCATGAAATCTGCCTGCTCCCTTGTCAATCCATCCTATCACTAGTGTTGTCAAGAAGTCTGTAGGGGATATGAAATGGTGTGTGTGCCCAACCATTAAGTCCATCATGCAGCTACTACCATCACCTACCGACTCCACGATGTGATGGAGAATCCCACTTGGATCCCGACAACAGTCTGACCCTCTAACCCCTCTGGTAATCCATAACCTCTGTTGAACTGTGGCCATGGATGTATCTACATCCTAACTAGCTCCACCAGATACCAACTCAGTATCTCTCGCCATCGAACGCTGTGAGAGTGATTGAATGCACGAACAACCATACATGGAACCTGTCGCCCATCCTGCGAGTGTTGCTCCTTATGTAGCTTATGTCACCTCATCACATTGACCTGGTTAGTACATAAAATCTATCGGGGTAATTCTGCATCTCCCTCTCCGCTGTGCAGAGTTAGCCTAGCAATGTTGCAAGTCCCATCTATATAAGCCCGAAGAGAGTTACTATCTGGAAGTATTGTGGCTCTATTGATGGTCTGTGCATTTGTATGCCATAAATCAATGGCAAGCCCAAAATATGATTGCTTGTCCTCCACCATGGGCTTATCATGAGTCATAACCCACCCCTCCATGACTAGCTCACATCCTTGTGTGTGTTGTCCACACTGCTGGAGGTGGCTGCTATCTAGGAACTCAGTCATCACTCCGGGGACCTCTGTGTCTCCAAGCACCTCAACTGGGAATGACACCTCATCAACAAATGGCTCTATGGGTGTATGCTCTACTCTCTCCATCAAGGTGTCAACTGGTGCTATCAAAGAGGTCTCCAACAATGGTGACTCATATGCCACACTCGACATGTCTATGTGCCCCTCACCATCATGTGTGTCCTCCCAGTCAACCTCCTCCTCAAGCTCCTGACATCTAAAGCCTAGTCTCCACCAGTAGAAACGCCCCCTGGTCTCACCCTCTAACTGTCCTAGTCCTGTCCACTCCCTTTGAGGGGGTCTAGTGTCCACTCGGTCGAATTTCTCCACGAGCCTTCATGTGAACTTTTTGTAGGATGTGATATGTGCATGACCCAAAGGGATCGGCCCTCGGTACCACCACTCCATAGCATCTCCATCCAAGTGAAAAGTGGCATGTCTAATAGCATTTGCTTCCCTCATAGGGTTTAGCCAGAAACATGTGTCCAGTTCTTGTACCCATTTCTGACAAAACTCCTAGCTGAACCATCAAACTGGGCAAGATCATGCTTTGATACCACTGTAATATTCCAAATTGAAATTTACAGCAGATAATAGATGCATGAACTAAGCTATAGAAAATGAATTTTTCTACATAAGCACCAATTAATAAAACACAAGAAATAGGGCGAATAACTAAGCCATTTTATTAATGTGGAGAACTAAGTACATCAAATAATAAGAAATATAGAACCTGAGCTTGCTACAGCAAGAAAGGCAATATCCCAGGTGAATATGATTGTACCCGAATGTTGGAGATGGCTCTGCTACCAAATTTGCGTCCACCCAGAAAAACTATTGCTGTTGCTGGAAAGGAACTGTTGATTTAACTTTCCAAATTGCTCCAAAAGTTATGAGAAATTAGCGACATGCACCACTCCACCAGCTAAATGAAACCCAGAAATATATCAGGGACCCAAGATGTGGAAATGGTCCCAAGGTAAACTACGCCCTCCTCCAACAATTTCTACTACTGGTTGCTAGATGGAACTAGGAATTCTACCCTCAGAAGTGCTAAGAATATTCTATAAAATTAATCCTAGCCTCCTCTCACTAAACCGACGAAAATCCAGAAAGGGTTTGGGTTGAATCCACCGACCCCCAGTGACCCCCAACAAGTGCAAATTGCTCAATTTGGCCAGAAAACACCCCACAGTTTAGATACTGCTGAATTGGGCCCAAATCTACCTCCAAGAAATCCTCCCTAACTCCTATGAATTTCTCTCCTCAATCACCAAGCAAATCCCAACTCAAATGCTCCCCAAATTCTTAATCTCTGCAAGTGCACAAAAGTTGCCACGAAATTCCCCCACGAAATTCTTTTGTGCCCTTCGAGTAGTAAGCACTAGCTGAAAGAAATCTGTAAAATAGCTCCTCAATGATCCGGAATCAACTACCCAAATCTCCTAGAGTGACACTCGAACTTCACCAAAGGAAGAGTTAGAATTTTTGCTTGGAAATTCCTTGTGCTAAATAGGATGGTTGTCTTCGCTAAATAGCTCAAGAGAACTAAGGTTTGAATCATAAAATGACCAAAAGATAATCCACAAAATGAGTCCATCCTCTTATAATTTCTCCTCATGCCTCTAGACTCCTTTTTTAATATTATTTTATTGGTGGGGCCATTTTCCATTAAATCAATTTTGCCACCATTTAATAAAATAATAATTTGTCACTATTCTCCGATAACATAATACTAGCCACCTTTCTCCAATAATATTTGCCCCATTTTAATTAATATTACTTAAATTGGGCAGAATTCCTTAGTGACTCCCATGCTCACAAAATTGGAGATATTACACAGTGCTTTAAAATTATTTTTTACAGAGTAGTGCTAACACTGAAACTCTCAACGATTAAAAGCTATTGACAAAAATTGTGATAATAGAAGCTAACAAGTGTAATATATTGTTATATTGTGAGGCGGGATTTAGGTGAATTAACATTATTTTACACTACGCAGTTGTCAAACATGCCAATGCCACATGCTTGAGGGGTTACGGTGCGTCGAGCCCAATACACATAGGTGTGGCATTTATGGAGCATTTATGATGGACAATTTCATGTTTTAGCATGATATCTTTGTCTTAAAGATGGTTTTGAAGGTTGGCTTGACACCTATCCGCCTTGTATCATGGAGTATTGTCATTTTAAGGGATTTTAGTGTATTATTAGCCTAATTGAAGAAAAGCGCTTGGTTAGCCTAGTATAAATAAAGGAATGCTCTCTTCACTTGAAATCATTGCACATATGAGAGATATCACTTCTCTTGTCTTTTCTCTATAATTCACTATGGATCACTAGCTGAGCAGTTGAGTGACATTTTCTCTTGGGAGAGTTTATAGTGTGGATGGTTCTCTTTTATGGATGTTTATTGGTGAACTTTGATGATAAATGTTATTAAAAGTGAGTTATCTTCCTTTGATTTTCTCTATTGTTGATGGATAAGGTTTATTAACTTATGCACCATGGTTAAGTTATTATTTTATCTCTTAATTCTTCTTGATCAAGGTTTTCATCAAGTTCCTTTGAGGTGACCTAGGTTAAGCTCCCTACCTTATTTGTTCAAGGAAATAGAAGGACGCTAGGATTAAAGGATTAGTCTCCTTTAGTTTCTTTGAACACACATCCGACTGTTTTCTTTCAAAAATTTGTTACTCCTACACTCCATTAGCCCTTTGATTGAGAAAGACAGTTGTCTTATTTTTTTGCGTCAATTGTTTAAATCTCTAAAATCATATTTTTGCTTATTTTAGGGTAAATTACGGTTTAACAGTTAACTACACCAAAATCATATATTTTCAACATTTATTGTCTTCGATGTATTTTTCTAAGGTTAAGGTTTGTTTGGAATATATTGGAGAAGCAAAAGTGTTATTTTATGTGTATTTCCAACTCTAAATTATGACTGACGTCTTGGGTTTAAGTGCTAGAATATGCCTTTTGATAATTACTCTATGCGCCTATGGGTCTATCTTCTGTAGCAAAAGAGTAAATTCATAGGAAAGTTCCAGTAGTTTAAATCCATGGTTGAAAAAAACAATATGGTCAGAAAATTAGAACTTCAGGACTAATAATAGTGGAGATTATGTTAACCATGAGTTTAAGATCCTTTGTATCCAATTTGGCATTACTAGCAAAAACACAATGTACCTTCCACTCCTTGGTGAAATGCTGTTTCTGAAATGAAGAATTGCACTTGTTGAGATGACAATGCATGCATTGTAATAGACAGGTCGATTTCAATGAAGTGGTAGCTTGTACGTCTTATATCCTGAATTTCATTCCTGCCATAGATTTTGAAGCGCTCCATTACATGTAGATGTGTCTGGAATAGATGCACTGTGTGCAAACCCAAAATCTATATAGCGACACCATGATTGGAAGTACATCTATGGCGGGAAGGGAGTGAGTTGTTAGCAATGCTTTAATAATTAATCGTTGCAGTGGTAATGAGAATTATGTGATGTTAACCTAAATAAAAAATAAGCACGAATGATAGAGAAACAATTGAAGATCAAACACGTAATACACCATTATATGGAGCTTATTCACCACTGATGCTCAACAACCAATGAAGAATTGTACCACTCCTGTAGTAACGAGAAAGAATATCATACTACAACTCTCTCACTCATATGCCTTCAGCTGTGGGATTTCGTTTGTATAAATACCATCGTCAACAATATTAACATAATCACTCACAGGGATGCTTTTGTGTCTACACACTGATTCAAACTATGCCTACATCATCAAAATACATCAAGATGATAACATATTTAAATGTGGATCATAACCCTAGTGTGAGGTAATGCTATACGTTTAGCATTTCTCCCCCGATTAGGATGAAAGATCCCATTGAAGCAGCTACCCCATGCATATTGTATGTACATCTATCATTGAGAGCAGGGGTACATCAAGGGACCTGCAAGGTGATTTACTAAGAAGTGTTAAACCGAGCTGAAAAATCCTTTTTATACCTAGCATACTTATTTTCTTATGTAACATGTTCATATTACTTTATGTAACTTTTTCAACAACTGATACTCACATCATCTAGTTTTGGTACGATGTAATTTGAAACATTTGACTTTCTTCTTCTCTTTCATATGTTGCATTTTGTAGAATTCTATCGTTTTTGCTGGCATGGAAGATGATCTTATGAATATAATAAGTGCACTAATCTTTTGCCATGCTTTCTTTCCAGTTGTGCAGGGATGTGTATATATATTGATCGTTTGCTTTTAGAAGGACTAGAGGACATCAAGCAATTGCGATCGACAATTTATCACTTCAAAAGATCTTGATATTGGATTTTAATCAACTTAATTAAGAACGGGGATTAGTTCAAAATGTAAATCTCAAGTTATCTGTATTTATTATCATTCACTTGATTCAATCTTTTGTTCATGATGCAAAAATTTGTCTTGACATTAATACAACTACTATAAAGACCATTATAAAGTTAGTCCTTTTCCCATATTCTAATTTACTGTGTTTATTTTATGAAGAAATAAGATTTTTTAAAGTTCAAAAAGTACATGAGCATTGAGATTTTTTTAAAGTTCAAAAAGTACATGAGCATCATTGTTGGAAACACTGAAAGGAAAGTGAATAAATATTTCCTACTATTTACACAATCAGTTAGATTCTTTAATTATTCATATCATTAACAGAATCAAAACATAATATATCATCACATCACATCAACAATACACAACATATTTCATCCAAACAAGCTTTGCATTATATATGGTTCACATACAACAATTTACCAGCTAGGCTGGAAGGAAGCACAAGACTCCCCAAGTCTGAAGATATGCAGACTAAGTCTGCAAGATTCTTCAGTCTCCTTTACAATCAATCAATTAGCCAAACCTTGTTGTTGCTGCTACTATACATTTCACAATTGCCTGCACACTTCACTGCTGCCACACTTTGTGATATTCCCACTTAGCGATATTGCCAAGGGAAATATCAATCTTGCTCAATTTTGTCTTATTCTATGTTTTTACTTAGGAGTTATGGGTTCAGAGGTCCCACATGAATTTTGGGATTAAGTGGGGACCCAAACATTAGGAGAGGGAAATATTGCGGCTTTAGTGGAGCATGGGGGCCACCCCATGGAGAATTATGGCCCACATGTGGAAAACACTCTCATTGGAGCGAAGTTGGTGGGGAAAATCGAGTCGGTCCCACATGGGCTTCTTGGAGGCTCTTTGATAAATAGAACAAGAGGTACTCATTTTGATCATTCATTCATCCATTCAAAAATTGTGTTTTTGATATAGCACGCTCGAGCTAAAGCCAAGTATGTAGTGTTGTTTAGCACACGAGTATCTCCTAGCAGATATATCAACTCTTGCTTTAGTGGACTTGGAATGCCAGACCAAGGAAGGAGGCCTACATATACCAGTTCATACCAGTAGCAGGGAGTGCAAATTTGTGGAGAGGATTGGCAACAATAGAATAGGGACTACGCAGCTCTTGGAGGAGGCATGCTTGGAGGTTATGGAGTGAAGGGAGTTAGGGGCTGAAATTTGAGGTGGAGTACGGGGAATTGTTGTGGGGGCTTTTCCAGCATTTTGGCAAAGCAGCAAACACATCATTTGCTTCAGGTCACATCTTTTGTTTGTGGAGGAGGGCCAAGCATTTGAAGTCAATTTTGGAGTGTCAAAACTAGGACAAAACCTTTCTAGGTTTTCCTAGGTTTATTGAAGAGAGACCAAGATTAATTTGGCAGAATTTTTTGGGCGGATTTGAGGGGTCAAACAAGGGCCCCAACTCAGCTAGCAATTAGAGGAGCCAGGGGAAAATTGGGCCGAAATTTCAATGTCAACATTTGGCCAATTCCTTTGTGGGTTATTGGTGGAGAGCCCGCGGTTAATTTCCCGGAATTGTTTAAGCATCCGAGGAGGCCCTAGCAGCAGTTCTTTGCATCTAGCAAAATATTTTCTGGGTAGTTTCAGCGCAGAGTTAGGAGAGAGAAGTAGCAGATTTGAGAGGGATTTCTTATTGTTCATTTGGGCTTAGCTAGCTTGTCTTGAGCAAGCCCAGGTGCACTCTTTCTAGAACCACATTATACCCTCTTATTTATTAATAAAATGTCTCAGATTAGTGCATTTCATGGAGATTTTTGGTTGTTAAATGTCTTGTAAATTTTTGCATGTGTTTATGGTATGTTTTCTTTGTTTAACATTGTATATTTCCATTAGGAATATTATAGGTTTTTTTTGCTGCTGCACTCCACTGCTGCCACTAACTCTGGCATTGTTGTTGCTACCTCAATTTGCTGCCACATCTGCTTCTTCCACTGCTACACTCCACTGTTAGTCACAACTTCAACAAGGTCATTGCCACTGTTAATCATTAAGGTCATTGTCACTGTTTGTTTGTCATATTGCCATCTTTCACATAGTCATACATCAAAGTTAAGGCCCTTGCTATACTTCATACATATCATTGCCATACTTCATGACACAGACTATAGATTACATTCCACAGTCTTACTATCTAATCATCATGGTCTTGTCATGTCGTCTCAGGTCACTGCCAAGGATAAGTCATACCTTTAAGCCAATCTCAAGGAAATATTAGTATAGCATGATTGTCACTACCCAACATTATTACAACTATCATGCCTCCAAGTGATAGCGCAAGGATCATGTGTATATGAATGATGAGTGCTACCTCACTGTGTATGAACATTGAATGTTATTTCACAGTGTATCAATTGGGTTATAGTTCTTCCAAAACAACTGAACCCTTCCACCATTGTCAAATTGTTATGTAAGTGAATCTTGTATATATGTCAAGCTTTTGCATTCAATATTCAGGACTACCCAAACTGAAACACTGCCATACTGTATATATCAAGGTATTTGAGAACCACATCATACCTCTGTCATCATTCATAATGTAGATAACACCCAATGGAAGTCTAGTAAACATAAAAAGTTGTCATAAAAACCTTACACTACAAAGATTACATCAATAGA
Organism: Pinus taeda; assembly: GCA_000404065.3. Lineage (NCBI taxonomy): Eukaryota > Viridiplantae > Streptophyta > Pinopsida > Pinales > Pinaceae > Pinus > Pinus taeda. The sequence goes on along the minus strand of APFE030025875.1, from coordinate 346,233 downwards.
GATGGGATATATCAATTCGCATCACAAGAGAGGCGACTTCTCTACATCACAAAGGCTTGTTCTTTATAATGGTTCGTCCCATCCACTGTAGTGTGAGTTCAAAACAAAGATATGATACCCATGGCAAAAGCTACAGGAATGTCAACTTTAAACATAGAGATTGGTCATTCATTTTAATTCATCCAAAGCTACATGAGGTGACTGTTGGAAATACTAAGAGGGTGGGGTGAATCAGTATTTCTTTTTCAATTGTTATTTTACCAGTTAAAAACATTTATATTCAGAACACAAGATGAACAGCAAGAATAAAATGATTTTATTA
>APFE030025875.1:294819-345183 GCA_000404065.3 Pinus taeda | reverse complement strand
ATAATTCCAATCTATTGCCAAGCACCACCTTGGACTTTGTGAGGCTCCAACCTCCAAACACCAACTCCCAGGACACTAATCATTCCAGTTCTAAGGCACCAACCTCAAGGACATCAATCTTCCAGTTTCTGAGCCACCAACCCCAAGGACACCAATCCTTCCAACTTCTGAGGCACCAACCCCAAGGGCTCCGACCCAATCTTGTCAAGGCATGTTTGATAGTAATGTTCTGCTCTCAAAACTCTTCTTTAATGAGTTTTGTTTGTTTACAGCTTCGTTGTAGTCTCCATGCTACAACATCAATAGCAACCAATGTTCTTATGAAGAAGTTTATACAACTCTTCATGCTGTCCACACAGAGTCTGCAATAGCCATCATGATCTCTGATAATGTCTCCACACAACTTTAGTGAGTCTACAATTAGCTGCATTAAGCTCTGCACAAGAACCAATTCTTTGTTTCAAGCCTCTGTTCTACCAGTCACAGTAAATGCTTCAGGTGTGACTGCTTCTCACTGTTCTCTGCTATTGCAATCTCTTACTTCCCAGAATAGCGCCATCCCTTTAAGAATCGCAATCGGCAGATTATAGCGCCATCCCTTTAAGACTTGCGATTGCTACGAATGTGATATGATATTACGCTATAGTTGATAAACCCTTCGAGTTCGTGTGTAATCGTAATCGTAGTTTATAACGCCATCCCTTTAAAAACTTGCAATGGATAACTTCCGACATGGCGGTTGCGATATAGCATTAGGGTGTGTTACAATAGGACCATCAGGTCTGCAACATATATCGCAATCGACGCTTTCAATGTGGCAAGGCCTCAAACACTTGTGATATGGCAGATGTGATATAGTATTAAGTCATATTACAATGTTGCAGCAGGTCGACATACTTTATCGCAATCGCACTTTGAGAGTTTCGATAGGCGGATGCGATATAACAATAGGGTTGTGTATAATGGTGCATTCGGGTCCGTGTATTTATCCCATCTACATAATAGATATGTATTCCACTCTTCCTCTATGTCCTTCATTCTTTGTACTCTTCCGCTCTTCCTCTATGCTCCTCTGATCAGTCTTCCTTTGGATTCTGATAGTTCTTTCACATATATTACTCCCAATATGGCTCCTCCAATGTTACTCCTCCTCAATCTTCCGCTCTGATAGCTCTGTTTATGCTCCTCTGATAACTCTGTGCAATGGCTTGACTATCTTGGCTTTATATCATCATTTAGTATCCTAGGATATTGCTATATAGACATACTCTTGTTGCTTCACAGATCTACTCTACTTGGCTTCATATCATCATTTACTTGTCCAGAATATTGCCATATTGACATCAATGACAACCTAGGTTAACAGTGACATTGTCCAGTGTTGTTCTAGCCACGAAATTTGGTGGAGAGGCTACGACACATGAGATCTCCAATACCCAGAAAGGGTTTGGGAAGATTCTAAATAGTTTGGGAGATATTAAAATAATTAATATTTTTAATGGAGTCGCTATGTCTAAACTTAGGGAAATTAAAATATTAATGTGAACTAATATAAAATTGTGCTAGAATGGTCCAAAAGTCATGGATCAAGTCAGATCTAATCTTAGCCGTTGATTAGGGACTTAATCTCAGCCGTTGATTTGTCAACGAGAAAAGTATAAGAGGAGGCTTGAGGGTCACTTGGAGAACACACCAAAAGATTAAGGTTTTGACTTTCTGGGACAAGGTTTGCTGAGGAAGTCGAGAGAGTGATTAGAGTTGCAGCTGAGAGGCAGTGAATATAGAAGCAGAGAGGCAAAGATACTGTCAGAACTGTTGGGAAAGCTGACGCAGAGGGAAGAAGCCAGAACTGCCGGGAACAATCGGAATTGCTGGAACAGCCAGGAAAGCTGACGCGGAGGGCAGAAGCCGGAACTGTTGGAACTGTCGGGAACAGCTGGAACAACCGGGAAAGCTGACGCAAAGGGAAAAAGCTGTAACTGTCAGGAACTGCTAGGAAAGCTAACACAGAGGGCAGAAGAGGCTGATGCAGTCCCTAGAGGCTGACGTTGGGGTTTTTCGTGGGGCAAATTGGAGCTGAGGAGCTGCCGGAGTGTTTATCCGAGGTTTCAGTTAGAGCATCTGTCTTCGAAGGAGAGGTACTACTGCCAAGATTATTCTCTGTTGGGTGAGCCAGTTTTGGCACCCAGATTGTATTCAGAAACTGCATAATAATAAAACCTTCAGATAGCTGCACCAGTTTTCCCACATTGGGTTTTTCCAGGGACATTGGTCCAAAAACAATGATGTCACTTGTGAGTTTGTTTTGTTTCCTTCAGTTGATGATCTATAATGTGTTGAGCATGTACTTGTATTTATTTCCAGTATTTACATGGTAAATAACTTGTTAATTAACAGAACAACCTCTACCTTGTGGGATTGGGCGGCCCTAGTCTTCGGGCAAACTGACATGGACATACTCAGCATCACCAACACTTTGAAGAATTGGAGGAAAGACTTCTCAAATAATGAAATCATTAACAAGGCTTGGACTCTGGTTCCAGGCTTTCTCATATGGGATGTCTGGAAAGAATGCAATGGCAGGACTTTCAAAAACAAAACAGGCTTGGCCCATAACATCATTGTCCAAATTTTACGACAGCTCAAAGATACAGTAGGAGCCCTTATGTGGAAAATTCCTGAGGACCCTCCTTCGCCCTAGGATCCTCGCATAGTACTGTAGTTGGGTCTCCATTCTCTAGTTCCCCAAGGCACTGTCAAGGGTGTGAACAAAACAACTACTGGTAAAGATATCTGGCAACCTCCTCATGGTTTTTTGAAAATCAATATAGACGGGGCCTCTAAGGGCAACCCAGGGATGGTTGGATTTGGCGGTGTCATAAGAGATGAGTAGGGGCGCATAAAGGATATCTTTCACAGTCATTTGGGGACTGCCACTAATAACATGGCGGAGCTCATGGCCTTAGAGAAGTGCCTAGAAATCTTGATGGAGTCAAATTTACACAACGACATCATTGAAGCTGACTCTGAATTGATCATTTATGTGGCCAAGAAAATGTGTAATGGAACAACACCTGGAAAAGTGTCGAAACATTGGAGGTTCTTGCAGGTCTTTCAGCGTCTTCGTTCCCACTTGCGAACTCTGAGAATCGTCAGCTTCGTTCATATGCAAAGAAAAGCCAATGTGTTAGTTGATCGTCTAGTGAATGAAGGACTGCTATGTAAGGAAAGCTACATATAGTACAACTGGGATTCTATACCCTTTGGTGAACTGGGTGATGATTGTCAATGACAGGCAGCGAAAGACATGGCGTACTTCCAGACCATGAATAATGAGCAAGAGGAAGACAATGGTCTCTCTTGACCAAGGGTCTAATTTTGTTTGTGTGTAAAGTTTTGGGTTTTGTTGACCCTGTTGTTTGTTTATCATCAACGGGTCTGTCTTTTGTTGGTCTTTACACTTGTAAAGACCTGTACCATATGTAATATTTTTTTTTTCTTTCCGTTTAATTGAAGGCTCCACTCTTACTTGACCAAAAAAAATAATTAACAAAACAAGTAGGTAGAAATAAATCAGAAAGTACATGGAGGGTTTCTAACAGGTTAGACTTAGAAATTCCAACATGGTATTAGAGCATGGTTGCAAATCACAAGAGAACTGAGGACATCAGCCAAGTAGAACAACAACAACAAAAATCAGTTGTCCTGAGTGACAAAGCTGATCCTTGTAGAAGGCGACAGAGGAAGGAGTGACGCAGAGGGACTGCGTCATGATTCTAGGCTAGAGAAAGATAGTGCATAGGCTAAGGGAGGCAGAATCAGGCTCACGCAGAGCCACGAAGAGGCCAGGAGGGCTGACGCAGTTGGCTGGGGGAGCTGATTTGCAGGTGCCAGGATTGCGCAAAGCCAAGTGGCTCAATCCTTCAGTTGCTGGGGTATAGGAGGTTGTGGGTAAGTTACAGAGTGAAGCTGGTGGGGTGCAGTAGTCAGAACAATACCTAACAGGGCAAGGCCAAGGGGAGGGAGTTGCTGCCGAGGCGGATTTCTAGCCAAGGAATCCAGATCAGTGGTGCAGTTGCACAGACGATTGGAGAGGGGCAACTTGACGGTTGGCAAAAGGATTTCCAGGAGGGAAATTGAAACTCAGAGGGAGTCCAGAAGAGAACTTCCAGACGGGAAGTAGAGAGACTCAGAGGAGTCGAACAGAGAACTTCCAGATGGGAAGTAGAGAGACTTAGCAAGAGTTGAACCAAGAACTTCCAGGCGAGTAGAGAGACTCAGAGGAGTCAACAGAGAATAGTAGAGAGATGATCATGAATGGAATGAGGGATCAGGATAGGCTGGACGGAGCGTCCAACTTTGTGGTCTGGAAGGCCAGGATCTTGTCCATTCTAGATAAACATCGTATCAAGGCCTTCGCCTTGAGGGATGACGATTGTGCCATGAGTGCTCATGTTCCACTTGAGTGAAAGTGGAGAGACATCGAGTTGTAGTCAAGAGGACTACAGAAGATGAGGGGCAGGATCCTCGAGGTACCCAACCTCTTGGATTATACCTGGCTATGAGAGCCCCGAAGAAGAGTAGAAGGACTGGCAGATGTCGGTAGAGACGGATGAGGATGGAGCGATAAAGAGAGCTACAGTGCAGGATTCCCAGGACAGCGCGAGGTTAGCAGGTTGCAATAGTGCGAGAGGCACGGGAGTGTTGCACCAGTGCAGGATAACACAGAGAGGTGTGCAACGCTGCGAGATGCATGGAAGAGGTAGCTTCAGCATCGGGAGTGTCTCTAGCCTGACAAAGATGTCAGAGTTGGGAGATCAGTTACTTACTTCTTAGTAATTGAGTTGCAGTACAATAGTTAGCAGTGGCAGTGCTATGGGCAACACGATGTAGCATGATGGGAGGGGATGCAGTGCAGACACAACAATGGCAGTGATAGGGCCATCCGCAGCAACACGATGCAGAGGGAGCTGTCGTACAGATGCATCAATGGCAATGGCTGAGCCATGGGTGGCAGTACGAGATGCAACAATATAGATGATGGGCAGCCTAGCATCAAGAACCAATGTCGGATGATCAGAGTAATACTCAGCGAGGAGTATTGCTAGAGCACAGTCCTCGTTAAGAGGGAGTGTTGATTTGGGGTAGCATCAGATGTGCTCTAGCCACGAAATTTGGTGGAGAGACTGAGGCACATGAGATCTCCAATATCCAAAAAGGGTTTGGGCGAATTCTAAACAATTTGGGAGATATTAAAATAATTAATATTTTTAATGGAGTCCCTAAGTCTAAACTTAGGGAAATTAAAATGTTAATGTGAATTAATATAAAATTGTGTTAGAATCGTCCAGAAGTCATGGATCAAGCTTGATCTAATATTAGTCGTTGATTAGGGACTTAATCTCGACCGTTGATCTGTCAACGAGAAAAGTATAAGAGGAGGCTTGAGGGTTACATGGAGAACACACCAAGAGATCAAGATTTCGACTTTTTGGGTAGGGTTTGCTAAGGAAGTCAAGAGAGTGATCAGAGTTGCAGCTGAGGGGCACTGAATACAGAAGCAAAGATACTGCTAGAATTGTCGAAACAACTGGGAAAGCTAACGTAGAGGACAAAAGCCAGAACTATCGGGAACAGCCGGAACTACCGAGAAAGCTGACGCAGAGGGCAGAGGATGGAACTGTCGGGAAAGCTAACGCAGAGGGCGAAATCCGGAACTATTGGGAACAACCGGAATTGTCAGGAACTGCCAGAACTGTCAAGAAAGCTGATGCAGAAGGCATAAGAGGTTGACGTAGTCCCTAGAGGCTGACGCTGGGGTTTTTCGTGGGGCAGATTGGAGCTGAGGAGCTGCTGGAGTGTTTATCCGGGGTTTCAGCTGGAGAATTTGTCTCCAAAGGAGAGGTACTACTGCTGAGATTATTCTCTGTTGGGTGAGCCGGTTTTGGCACCCAGATTGTATTATGAAACTGCTTAATAAATCAAACCCTCAGATAGTTGCACCGATTTTCCCGCATTGGGTTTTTTCATGGACATTGGGCCAAAAACAATAGTGTTACTTGTGTGCTTGTTTTGTTTCCTTCAGTTGATGATCTGTAATGTGTTAAGAATGTACTTGTATTTATTTCCAGTAATTACATGGTAAATAACTTGTTAATTAACAGAACAAGTAGGTAGAAATAAATTAGAAAGTACATGAAGGGTTTCTAATGGGTTAGGCTTAGAAATTCCAACGACATTACAGATATTACATCAATAGAGATGGAATATATCAATTCACATCACAAGAGAGGCGACTTCTCTACATCACAGAGGCTTGCTCTTTATAATGATTCGTCCCATCCATTGTAGTGTGAGTTCAAAACAAAGATAAGATGCCCATGACAAGAGCTATGGGAATGTCAACTTTAAACATAGAGATTAGTCATTCATTTTAATTCATCCAAAGCTACCGGAGATGACATTGTCTAGTGTTGCTCCATTAGTGCAAGATCAAAATTGAAATAGCTCCAAAATATCTTCACAAATACCATCGTTTCACTGTTATTTCTAATATTACATACCCAACATTTGACACAAGGAAGTCAAAACCAATATGTCCTCTTCATTGCGTCAAATACTTTCTTAAATTCAACTCTTAGTCAATAGGAATGCACCATTGATTATGACTTCTTACATCATATCTGCAAATTACGGATTAACAAGAAAGGTACAACATTGATAGTCAGGGTTTGGTGTGTAGTGTAGTAATAGTTTTAGCAGTGTTGTGTAGTGGTTGGTTAGTGGCTTGAGTAGCGTTTGTGTAGTGAGGCTACCGGGACTTGACAAGATACACAATATCTTCGTTACAAGTTTCTTATATTGATTCAAAGCACAGGGGATCCAGTTTGAAAATTGTGAAACATGGTCTGCCAACTCGTTAGCAAGGGTTGGAGTCACCTTCAGGTTGTGGCCTGAGAACACTTCAGGGTGACATGGTGGTGCTAGGGTAGGTCGTAGCTTGCACAGGGCGTTGGAGAGTCCTTTTAGTGGTTACTAATAAATCAACAGGGCATTGGAGCATCCATTCTGATAGCAGCTGGTAAATAGAGTGGAGGTACTCATTAGGTTGGGATCTCACCTTCGGGGCAATGTGGCATCCTTCCAATTGCAACAAGTTTATTGGGTGTATGAACATCCTATAGGTTGTAGCCTATAAATTAGGGGGTTGACGCCTCCCTCAAGTGTAGCTAGAAATATTGATATAATTATTTTCTATTAAAAGAGGGAAGAAGACAATTACTAAGAAGCGTTCGATGGTTTTTTACTCGAAAGGGGGTTTCCACCTAAAAGTATTGTGTCTACTGGATTTATCTTTATGCATTGTTGTATGGTGTTGTATATTGTTGATAAATGTTAATGATTATCTGAAGATGATAATAATAACACTGTTGAAGATTAACTAATGCTCTGAAAAAAATTAATAAGTGATAATTGCTAAGAAATATTGATTCAACCCCCTCTTAGTATTTCCAACAATTGGTATTAGAGCAGGTTCTTTCTTTAGCAACTTAATAGTTGGAAGGCAGATCCCAAAGTACAGAGATGGGAAAATTGAGAAGAAAGCACAAAGCATTCAAAAGAAGTTTTAGGCACTGTAACAGTCTCCAAATCTGAAGAAAATTAGTATTGTACACCAGCTCCCAAATTTGATGAGGATAATTACTAGAAATGGGAATATAAAATGATAGTCCATCTGGAAGCTCATGATGTATGGCAATATGTTGTCTCTCAAAAAACATCTACCGACGAAGCTAAAAAGTACAATATGAAATCCATGAATGCCATTTTTAATGTTCTGACAAATCCTGTAAAAGCAAAAGTTGGTCAATGCTAAATGACCAAAATTATTTGGGAAAGGCTCAATAATCTCTACTCAAAGAAGCATGCAGGTCAAGATATAGATGTTGATATCATGCGGATCCTGATATCAAGGAATCAAACAATGATGATAGTGAAGAAGTTGAAGAAATGAGTCAAATTGAATTTCAAAATGAAGTTGTCAAAGTTATAAAGGAACTCAAGATGAAAATTGAAGGGCTAAATTTATGGAAGAAGAACTGAAGATAGCAAAAGGACATGTCAGAAGACTTAATAAGAAGAATGAAGAATTCGAGGAAATTATCAGCAGTGTTAGAATCCAGTTAGAAGAAGCTGTAAAAGTCGAAGAGTCAGAGAATCGTAAACTCAAAGAAGAAGTTGCTCTATTGAAACTCCAAGTGCAAGAAGTAGAGTAGAAAGAGAAAGATTTGGCAAGTCAATTAAAGGATTCTGGTAAAACGCACGTATCTGAAGTTTATCAAAAGCTAAAGGAACTAGATATAACTATTGTAGAAATAGACAAGCTCATGAAGGAAAATTGAAGGAAGAAGGAACAGATACAAGTCCTCAACAGAGAAGCAGAAAAGGTCACTCTTCTAAAGCTACAAATAGAAGAAGTAGAAAGAAGAAGACAAATCTTGAAAATCTAGTTTCAAGAAGACCTTGCTCGAAAGCAAGAAGAACTTGACCCAACCCTTAATGAAGTCAACAAGGTCAAGGATTGGCAAAAGGAACATTTACATGTTATTGACAGGAAATATCAACAATTGACCCAATTGAGGATAAAGACGGAAGAAGTAGGTAAAGCTCCATGTGATGAAGGCACAAGCTCTAAATCTTTGCAAAATCAAGATGAGGAAGAGACTTAGAATATTGCAGCTTCAAAGAATGATGGTGACCATTCAAGGACAAAGGACAACGAAAGATTACATCACTGCCTCTGAAGAAGAACAAATACAGAGGACCATCCAGGTACTCTTTTTCATTTAAAGGTTAATTTTTTTCATGTACTAACTATGGACATATGGCTAGGGATTGTGAAGTTGTTAATAGGTACAACTATCAAAAACCACCATCTCTGAAGAAGAATGAATCCAAACAAGATAACTCATTCAGGTATGCTCAATTATTTAATGGTTATTGTTTTTCATGTACTAGCTATGGACATATGGCTAGGGATTGTGAAGTTTTTGATAGGTACAATTACCAGAGGCATCTATAAAACCCTACAAGCGAGTTTGCAAGATCATGATGTAGGTTCCATGATGATTTTGTTAACAGAAAATACATAACAAATGGGCCAAACATTGAATGTTTCAAAAGACATAACTATGGCCATATAGCTCACAATTGCAAATACTAGATGGAGTCTTCTATGGATGACATTGAATGCTTCAAATGTCATAATTATTGGCACATAGCTCTAGAGTGAAGGTACAACCCCAACATTGAACGTATTAAATGTCATAACTGGGAGCACATAGCTCAAGGTTGTGGGTACGAGAAAGGTTGGAGAAGAAAACAAGTACAACAAGATCAAGCAGATAAAAAGGTCTCAACACTTATGCTTTCAAGTTTTGTAAATGCAAAAGGTCATGATGAAGCAACAAATACATTAGATGATGACATGAGTGAAGAATGTCCAACTAAAGAGTTGGGTGATACATTATTTTGAGGACCTCAGCTTATTAACTCCCTCAATTTTGAAGAGTGAGAGTCTATGCAATAATATGTGGCACAAGTCTACAGTTGACAGATATGCAACATTATGAGCAGATTAGCAGCTTCAAGATAGATGTGTCAAGTCCATAGTATGATCAAGGGGAGAAGAACGATTAAAAGATTACTGGTCTGCAATGATCGATCATCAGAGTATCCACATCAATAATAGGTTAGCATTACAGATCAACATATGGTTATCATATTCACCAAAGGCAATCCATATGAAGCACAACCTGACAGGGGGAGACATGTCAGTGCAACAAGTATTGTCGAAGGAATTTCAAAGTAGACAAGTACATTGCAGGAAGACAAAGGAAGGCTTCTTATCAGGGGGAACACAAGCAGGTTACAGGTCCATAGGAAGCAGGCAGATTCTCAAGGGGAGTCACCATTTTCCATTGATGTCAAAGGGGTAGAGAAAAACCTGAGAAGGAGATTGAAATCTTGAGAAGGAGATGAAGCATGAAATCAGGGGGAGTTGTACTCGCAAAATGAGTATGTGTGTTGCCATCAATGATAGGGAGAGATTGTTGGATGGTGTTGTCATTGATGTCAACCCCAAGGGTTTGATTAGGTTTGACTTTGACTATAACACCAGTCATTGAGGTCAAATGAACAATGAATGCTTATGAGAATTGTATGGATTACATCAAGTTGAAGGCTACATTGTTGGATGGTTGAAAACCCAAGTTATAGGGTTTGGGTTCCCTGGACTGAGGATGTACCTTGACTTTGTTGAGGGTTTTTTATGTGGAAAAGCATTGAGTTTGGGTTGGAGATCCACGTCATTGGATTCTGCTCGGAAAGATGTTTCTCGTGGTATGTGGTACACTAGGTGGTTCCTCCTGGTTTTAGAGATATTCCCATTTGAAGTTAGGGGCCCCAATTGGTGGGCTAAACCCCAAGGGGTGGTGAATTGGCATAATCTCACTGGTTATGGGCAATCGACAATTTAGTATGAGGATTCCTTGTCATATTTTGAGGAGATGGCATATTTAAAATGGGCATCATCACTATTATACCCATATTAAACAGTCGTAACCCCCCTAAGACTAAAACCCATCATCATTAGGTTAGCTTAGGAAATAAGATAATTAATTATTAATGTTCATTAATAAAGTTAACATTTTTTTAAGGAATTTAAATGCCCTTAGAAGTCCTCTAGCGTTCGCCTTATAATTCCTCTCCAAGTCTTTAAAAGGATACTTAATCCTCTCCCAAATCACATTAGAACCCAACAAATTTTTCATAGGAGAATTCTCTATGATTTTCGACCCATATGAGGCAAAAAATTCAGCCTCCTAAGGAAGAAAATTTCGGACCCCTGAGGCAAAAGACAACAAGGCTTTTTGTGAGGATTAGGGCTCTTTCTATAGGTCGGATCTAACCTAGAAAAATTGGCCTTGAGGTATGTTAATTTGGTTGATATTTTTGGGTGTCTCTTGAAGTTTTGATTATCACCTTGAAGGAATGTGTGTTTTTAGATCAATGAATATCCCTATGGTATTTCTCTGTGTTTTTAGGAAGTTTATTTTTTATTTATTTTTAATGGGGTAACAAGGTGCTATCCTTGTAAGATTTTGAGGCTAGCAAAGAACATTTTCATATTCTACAACCCTAAATTTATTTATGCGTCTTTCTATTTCTTCTAGAATATGGTTAGGTATGAAGCAACCCTTATTAGAGCATTTATCACAGGTCTTAGACCTCAACCTCTTCTTAAAGTTCTCTTTTCTTGATTGCCAAAAGTATACCTTCTCTCTTGTGCTCTAGTTACCAATAGTTTGGAAGTGATATGTGGTTAGGGCATCTAATGATTCAAGTGCAGATTTGTTAGCAATTCCAATCTATGAGTTCACCTAGAAAGAACAAAAAATTCTTGAGGAATCTGTATGCTTAAAGTTCTTACAAGTGGCTAGACAAATTATGAATACATTACAACAATCCTTATATATAAGCTGACATAGTGAATTGATGACACAAAGACTATGAGGCAATGTTGTATGATGGAAATGACTAGTGATGACAAGACTCTTGTCATGAGCCTTTATTGTATGACATTCTTCCTTGAAAAGCACAACATCTTGGTTACTGTCCTGAGTATAACAATGACATGAATTGACTCTTTGTATCTTAATGATGTAAAATTGAATGTGACTTAGTAGCATAATGACATAACCTGTAATGTGTGTTGACTGAGTGGATGAGAACTTGACAATTCGTCATATGCTTGGTGATGTCAACAAAAATTTATTTTGAGAGCATGATTCGAATGACCTGGCATAACAGTAGTAATAGTGATTAACTATACAACAAGTGACTCTTGTTGTTGAGTGACGATGAGATTAACTATAGCACACAAGACAATGAATTGACTTCACAAAAAATAAAAGATATAATAAGTGACCTTGACCTAATAGATTTATATACCTGACGGTAATTTGACATAGTAACTTGAGACACAATATGGCCATACAAGCCTAACAAGTGACCTGACAATATCTCTCTTGGTAATAGGTATAACAACAATTAGATAGAGACTTAACCTGATGGGATTGAATGTATGAATTGTTATAGGATCCTTGTTGGCAATTCGTTCAACTGTAATATATATGGCAGTAGCAGTATTTGGATTGACTTGATGAGGTGACTGAAATTCATAGAAGATGATTTAATAGTGGTTTGACATCGTTGGTGTTGCTAGAGCAATGGATAATGGCTTGACATGAAAAACATGAAGTCTTGACAATGCACTGTAAGATTGTATCTATATTGACCTTAGATAGGGACGCTTAAGTAGTGGTTTGAATTGACCACCTATGATTATGATTTGACATACTAACATGACATAAACTCATATACCTAACAGTAACTTGACATGCTTAGTGATTTGACACACACATAATGACCTTGTACAACTTATTGACATGAGACATGGACAACAATATATGACGTGTGATCAACTATAGAAGTGAAAAGACATATGTTGGTAGCCCTTCTTAGGCCAAGTTTGAGAGCTTTACTAGCAGGTCATAGGGATGACCGAGGCACCTTGGTTTGAGCTATCATTATACTTTGATGGCCTGTACAACCAATTTGGTTCGGTGACGTGGTAGTCTGCTTCTGAGCTCCTTACGCTTATTTATTCACGAGTAGTGACATGTAGTGGTCAGTGGTAGCAATTTGTACAATGATGAGCAGTGGTCAGATTGTGCAGTTGTCAGTTGAATTGGAAGCATTGATAGTTAGGGTTTGATGTGTAGTGCAATAATAGTTTGAGTAGTATTGTGCAGTGTTTTTTCAGTAGCTTGAGAAGCATTTGTGCAGTAAAGCTACCAGGACTTGACATGATACACAACATCTTCATTACAAATTTCTTATATTGATTCAGAGCACAAGGGGATCTAGTCTGAAAATTGTGAAACATGGTCTGTCGGCTCGTTCGCAAGTGATTGGAGTCACCTTTAGTTTGTGGCTTGAGAACACTTCAAGATGACAAGGTGGTGTTAGGGAAGGTTGTAGCCTACACAGGGCGTTGGGGCATCCTTTCAATGGTTGTTGATAAATCAATGGGGCTTTGAAGCATCCATTCCGATAGCAGCTGGTAAAAAATGTGTGGAGGCACTCATTGGGTTGGGGCTTGACTTTCAGGACGTCGTGGCGCCCTTCCGGTTGCAGCAGGTTTATTGGGTATATGAGTGTCCTACAGGTTGCATGTAAATTAAGGGGTTGATGCCTCCCTCAGTTGTAGCTGGAAATCTTGATGTAATTATTTTCTTTTAAAAGAACTAAGAAGACAATTACTAAGAAGCATTCAGTGGTTTTTGACGTGGAGGGGTTTTCCACCTAAAAATATTGTCTATTGGCTTTATATTTCTATATTGTTTTATGGTGGTGTATACTGTTGATGAATGTTTATGAATATCTGAAGATAATAATAATAATATCGCTGAAAATTAATTAATGCTCTGAAAAAGATTAATAAGTGCTAATTGCTAAGAATTATTGATTCACCCCCCTCTCAGTGTTTCTAACATAAATACACGATAGGAAGACTCATGTTTGCAGGTTGAAGAAGGCACTTTATGGTTTGAAGCAAGCCCCCAGAGCTTAGTATGCCCATATTGATAGTTACCTGGTGAAGCTTGGATTCATGAGAAGCAACACTGACCTGAACCTCTACTTCAAAGTGGTCTAAGGTATGCCTCTCATTTGGGTTTTATATTTTGATGATTTATTCTTGACAGTTAGTGAGCATCTCATTCTCAAGTGTAAGAGGGAGTTGGCCTCTGAGTTTGAAATGAAAGATCTTGGTTTGATGCATTACTTCTTGGGATTCGAAGTATGGAAAAAGCCTAGAGAGATTTTCCTTTCTCAAGGAAAAAATGTTGTGAAATTGTTGGAAATATTTGGTATGGTAGAATGCAAGTCCTTGACCACACCAATGGAGATGAACTTTCAGAATTTATGTGGAGATGTTGTTGGACTTGGCTTGGCGAACTCCTCTAAGTGTCGACAATTGATTAGGGCATTGATGTTCCTGGTTAACACCCGTCTGGACATATGTTTTGCAGTTAACATTTTGAGTCAATTCATGATTGAGCCTCTTCATGCACATTGGGTTGTTGCCTAGCATGTGCTAAGATATTTGCATGGGATCAACAATCTTGGTTTGAGATATATTGTCAGAGATGGGAGGCTTCATGGGTACACTGATGATGACTAGGCTAGAAACATTATTGACAGGAAGAGAACATCAAGATGTTTCTTTAGTTTGGGTTTTGTTGTGATATCTTGTATGAGACGGAAGAAAAAGTTTGTAGCTTTGAGCACGACTGAGGCAGAGTATATTTCCGCTAGCATGGCTAACGGTGAGGCAGTATGGTTGAGGAAGTTCATTGGAAAGTTGTTTGAATATGTCATGGATACAATAATGATATGTTGCTACAAAAAGAGTGGGATTTAATTGGTATAAAATCATGTGTTTCATGACAAGTTCAAGCATATTGATCAGATATCACTATATATGAGACATGGTGTAGAAAGGAGTCGTGAGACTCCATCATATTTCGACTAATGAGCAAATAACAAACATACTCACCAAGGCTTTATTGAAAGGGAAGTTCTTGGTCTTCAGGGAGAAACTTGGACTGACGGAGATGACCTCGTGGGTAAGGGTCCTGACTGATCGAGAACACTGAGTTATGCTCTTCCCCCTTGTTTGAGCTCTCGGGGAGAGGAATTGAGTCAAAGATGTCCTGGGATTTAGGGAACCCTAGACAATAAGATAGGGTGTGATCCTTAACCATGTGGTAAGTTGATCTCGCCTATTGTCACTGTCATAGTTGTCAGAAATGGATCAATCATTGAACTGGTAGAACCCTTGGATCGGGAACCTATTAGAACCATGACAAAGGTGGTAAAAAAATCGGACCAATAAACTAGTCAACCTAAAACACATCAAATATTAAAATATTAAAGAAAAACATATATATTCATGTGCATCCATATGAATCCAAACCACTTATACACAAATAAGCAAAAGTCTTCATTTATATAGCATGTAAGGGTGCACATAACCAAAATAGCATTGAGTGCAATCCATATCTAAACCAAAAATACATCAACAAACAAGCTCCACATCACCTCTAGCGTCCAAAAAAAATTATGCTACAATAAATACCTACATATCATCAAAATTCATTTCCTATATTGGTATCTTTGTCATCAATATCACCCTCTAAGGATTAAAATAAGATAGAAAAACATAGCATGTGAAGTCAAGATTTTGTTTGAGTGATGAGTACTTTTTTTAGTAGGCTCATGATAGAGGAGTTCGACAACTAATGCCACTAACATCAAGGTACATAGAGGGCTTGGTGTTTTTGATTAAATATTAGTTTCATACATATTGTTGCCACCCGTCACAGACACCTAAGTTAGTGAGAAAATCCCTTAACCCCAAAAGGTGTTGTTGGTGGCAAAATCAAGAGATGGGGTTATCACCTATTCTCAACTCTCTTCGTTTAAGCTCTCTCCTAGGTAAGCTAACAGGGGTGGTCCCTAAATGAAAAGCTAAGTGAAAAATGATGTGAGATTTCTAGGAGATGTTATGGTCAAATGGATTACCTGAAGATTATGAGAAAATTCAATAAGTATGACAAGCAATACAAGACATGAAATAAAGGATGTTCTCAATAACCATCAACACATAAATAATAGATGAGCTTATAAAACCAGTGTCTTCAATATTACTTCAAAATAAATGACACTCTCTCTAAAAATGAAACGTCTCAAATTGAAACATCAAGTAATCATGTTAAAACAAATGAATGTTAGAAAAAAATAATACAAGTTGCAAGATATAAAATTGTTCTTAAAGAAATTCTTTCAAACCAAAATATGACCATTCGTGATTTTAAAAGCATGTAAAGTAGCAATGTAAAACAACTTGCAATAAACTCAAGCTTTACTTGCAAAATGAAAGATATGATACTTGCCCAATGTGATATTACAAAATAATCACTTCAAGACCTTTTCATCAGGACAAGCATATAAATAAATTGCAAGTAAAATAGCTTGAAAAGTAAAGTGAATTAAAAGGACATGTATTTAACTAAGGTTAGATGCAATTATCTTAGTTTATTTTAAACTAAATGTCTACTCTAAGTGAGAGATCTTCCTCTTGAACTCTTGCCAAAGAGTAAAAATTGGGGTGACTGTAAGAAAGAGGGGTTGATGACACAATGCTGTTGTTAATGATACCCTTCCCCTCAGCCTTATGAGCCAACATGTGCCTTCGTTCCTACAAGGAGGCTATTAGAGAATCAAGGGCAAAGTAGTGTTGTGATGATTCTCTGAGACTTTATAACAATTTGTGAAGTATTTTTTACTTTTTCTTAGTTAGCATATACTTCTTATTTTTATTAGTGCATATGTGTGTGCTTCGTCAAACTTCTACCAAAACAAAATAAAAAGAACACAAATTTGGCTCTCTGCTAGGGACAAACCCTCTCTACTCTTGAGAGGGAAATCCTTTGTAAGTTTCTCTTATTGAAGCTTCTTATTTGAGCAACTGCCAAACTCTAGACCCTTGACTAGGATGTCCTCCAAGCTTGTGGATTTCAGAGATATTATTGTGTGTCCAAATGTGGAGTGGACAACCTTTATTTATAGAGGTCTGTCCATCCTCCTTGAAGCCGACATAACTGTCCCTAAATCTGACTTGCAGTTGCATTATATTTCAACATTTATTCATCGTTTTTTTTCTTGTAGACTTTTTTGGTGCTAGGAGAGGATTTGACCATGATTGGAGTTATTTCCTTGACCTTGTATGATGACTTACATGATGTAACATTCCCTCAAAGGGTCTTTTCATAATTACATTTTGACTTTGAATCTCTAGAAGCACTTCGAAATGTGCTTAACCTATTTTCAACGAGCAAGAAACTCATTGGCAAATAATACAAAAAGCAATTTCTCTTTTCTTGAATAAGTACAAATATCAAAATTACATATATGAAGACCGAACCTAGTTACATCTTCTCCAACACTCCCTCTTAACTAGGGAGGTATTCATATAACATTACAAGGTGTTTTTCAATTTTCAATCTTGAAGAATTCACATAAGAGAAACCAGATTAGCAATCCATCTGTTATAGCATCATATTCATTAGCATTGTCATAGTGAAAGGCCTTGACTAATAGCTCCATCTCTTTACGAGACCATGAGCCAAAATGTTGGTGAGACCAATGATTTATAGACACCTTCATCATTATCTTTCAAGGTACATACCCACCCGCGTATTCTCAAGTATGACCTTCTAGGACTATTCTTATCTTGGGTTCCCAGCCCTCAAAGAATATCGGTCCTCTTGCCTACTCTTGTTTTGGACGCCCTACACATCCTCAAAGAGTATCAGATGCAAGATGATTAACTAATCCTCCCATCCTTTCTTCCCAAGTGAAGACAAGAATGTTGTGTCTATGTTGTGTCTACATTTCCATTCATGGCGTTCATCTAGACTTATGGTTGTTAGTCCTACATGACCCATGACATGGAAAACACAATAGTCACTCCTTTGTAATCAGGGATGATTCAAAACTCCCTCTTGATCAAGGACTTGTCAGAGCTCCCTCTTAACTGGGGACTCTTTCCTTCATCAACAACTTCTTCTTCGTGGGTCATTTAGTTGCATCATCTCCTTCCTTTATTGATGTCATGAAATCTTCTATTGAACTTCTTCTTAGCAGGGCACCATCCATCCATCACTTTCCTTCTTGGTTAGTCATGTCATTGCTTCGTGGAAAGTGACTATCAGGTTCTTCTAGTCATATTGGCTACTCCTTTGTCATCTTGTCCATGCTTTGGAATGCTCTCCTCATGGATGCTCCATCATACTTGCTATCTTATATGCTTTGAACTAGTAGCCATCATGACTTCGTCTTGATATTGCTTCAACATTGTTTTTCCTTTTGTTTGATGGCTTCTTCATTACGACATCTTCATAGAGTAGAATCAGTTATTTGCACCTTTTATATCTCCAAGGCCTTCATAGGTGTCAAGGGTCCTTTCTTCCTTGATCAGAGTTATCCTACCTTCTTTCAAAAGATATCTTTCAAGGCATTTTGTCACATAGTGATTCTTGGTGACCATGATGTTCTTCACATGCTTGATCTCTTTCTTCCTTTCCTTCTTCTCAGATAGGTCAGTCAACCACATAATGCTTCTTGTGGAAGCATTCCTTCATCCCTTTCCTTTTGGACTTATCAACATTTCTTCTTGCTTCTTAGTCAACAACCTTTCGCTTCTTATGTGAGCATGATCTTTTGTTGACCTTCATTGCATCATGGTACATTCCTTCAAGCATGTTCTTGGTGAAAGAGATCCTTTCATGCTTGATCATCTTATAGAACTATACCCATGACTCAATAATATACAAATGATGACATGCATTAAACTTTGATGCATACATACCTCATCTTGATCCTCCTTGATCATTCTTTGGTGTAGCCCTTTTTGCTTCATCTTAGCTTGCGTACATATCATCCCTTTTCTTGAATCCCATCAATGGGATTCCCAATGAGACATATGCCTTTGTTCACAAACCTTCTCTTGAAGATGCCATCATAGGATCTTAAATATCGCCACCTTACAAATGTTTCCTATCTTTGATGATTTAGGTTTTCTAAGATTCTTATCATGATCAGGTTTTCTTCCATCATATATGAGGTCCTATTCTAAGTATGCTCCTTCTACATGAATATCTCTGAGCTATATTTGCCATGCATCCATATTCTAAAAGATATTCCTACATGCATTTTTGTTCTTCTCATAAATTCTACATCTACATGAGTGTCTAGAACTCCATGTACATCATACTACTACATCCTAGAGGGTGATTCTAGCCATGCAATTTAGTTTATTCCTGCATGCTCCTATTCTACTCAAAAAATTGAAAGAATTCTCGAAGGAAAGAGTTTGACCTAGTCATAGTAGAGATCTAGAGGATCTTCCTTCTTTTGCTTCTTTCTTCCTCTTCCACTTATTGAGTTATATGAGCCTCTTCTCTCTTTCTCTTGTTGTTGTTGTCCTTCTTAATCTTGGGACAATTCCTTGTGTAGTGTCCATACTCTTGGCATCCAAAACATTGGATCTTGGACATGTCTTTGTTGTTTGTTCTTCATGGACCAAATTTGCCAAACTTACCCTTTATTTTGGCCATGCAGCAAATGCTTGCTCCTTTAATCCCACATCTTCTTTCACCTTAAGTTTAGTCTCCTCTGTTTTGCATAGAGACCACATATCACTAAGAGTGGTTGCTTCCTTCTTGGCATAAATGCTTGATGTGAACTTCCCCACTCCTCAGGTAGAGCATTGAGTACAACAGTTGTCATCTCTCTGTCAGACATGACTTCCCCAAGCTCTTGAAGTTGATCTCTCATCTCAGAGATTTTCATGAAGTAGGGAGTTATTCCTTCCTTTGTTATCTTCATCTTGTATACTTCATTCCTCAAAGATAATATTTCTCCAGTGGTGGATACTGCGAATAGCTCTACTAGCTTATCATAAATTTATTTTGGTGTCTCAAACTTGGAGACATAGGGAATGAGAGAGTCCTTGATTGATTCTATCAGAAACTTTTGAGCTCTTGTCTCATCCTTATTTTTCTTGGCTAAGGCTTGAGTCAGTTCCTTAGCAGGGACAGTGATGTTCCCCTTGACATATTCTAGGATCTCATTCTCCTTGAGAAGTAGATCAATCCTCTTCTTCCATGCAAGAAATTTATTGGTGCCTACCAATTTATTATTTTCCTTGCAAAAGGACATTGATGTATATTCAGAAGGGGACATGCATGCACTTGATAGAGTTTGAGATTTGATGGATTTGCTTCCTCCTTGAAATCTTGATGGATTGTCTTCCCTGGATCTTGATGTCCTTCAAGTTGTCTTCTCTAAGTGGATTTGCTTGGTGACGAGGTGTGCTTGAAGACTTGTAGCTTGATGTAAATATTCTCTTCTTTGTAGGTGCCTTTATATAAGTCTCTCCTTATATCTTTATAGCCCTCCTTGATGAATGATGGATTGTAGACCCTTCTTGTCCTTGAAGTGGTTGAGACTTCTAGGATTGATGCTTCAATTTTGTAGATGTTTGAGCGTTCTTGATTTTCCCTTTCCTTGATGTGTCACCCTCGCTCTGATAACATGTTAGAGAATATAGGGCAAAGTAGTATTGTGATGATTCTCTGAGACTTGATAACAATTTGTGAAGTCTTTTTTACTTTTTGTTAGTTAGCTTATACTCCTTCTTATTAGTGCATATGTGTGTGCTTCATCAAACTGCTACCAAAACAAAATAACAAGAACACAAATTTGGCTCTTTGCCAGGGACAAACCCTTTCCACTCTTGAAAGGGAAACCCTTTGTAAGTTTACTCTTATTGAAGCTTCTTATTTGAACAATTTCCAAACCCTAGACCCTTGACTAGGATGTCCTCCAAGCTTGCAGATTTCAGAGATATGATTGTGTGTCCAAATGAGGTGTGGACAACCTCTATTTATAGAGGTCTATCCCTCTTCGAAGCCGACATGACTGTCCCTAAAGCCGACTTGTAGTTGCATTATATTTCAACATTTATTCATCATTTTTGCTTCTTCTAGACTTCGTTGGTGCTAGGAAAGGATTTGACCATGCTTGTAGTTATTTCCTTGACCTTGTATGATGATGTAACATGCTCTCAAAGGGTCTTTTCATAATTACATTTTGACTTTGACTCTCTATAAGCACTTCAAAATGTGCTTAACCTATTTTCAATGAGAAAGAAACTCATTGACAAATAATACAAAAAATAATTTCTCTTTTCTTGAATAAGTACAAATATCAAAATTAAATATATGAAGACCGAACTTAGTTACATCTTCTCCAATAGGGACAAGCCACCTTCGTAACTGTAGAGTCACACACTCTTTACCTTACTTCGTCCCAGTTGAAAGAATTTTCCAAGAAAGTATTTTCCTTATGATGTCTATCAACTAAGCTTATGCTTAGAGGTTAATTGAGTTAAAATGCAAACTATGCTAACATGCCTAAATGCCATGCAAGTAAGTTTGTTTTGAAAAAGAGGAATTGCCTCAAGTAAATGTAAATGTTCGCAATGATATAAATTCAAAATTGTTGAAGACACATAAACATAAGCTTCATAAGCAAATGAAATTGTAAATTTCTCCAAGTAAATGCCACAAACCATAAACTTATAACAATGGAAAATGAGATGAAACTAAGGAAAAGTGAATGCTTGCTTGTAAAATTTGTTTGAAAAATAAGTGAGCAAGATAACAAATGAGCTTATAGTGAGCAATTGTATCCCAAATAAAGCAATATGTTAAGAAACTAAACTAAAGAAAATATCAACTTGTAATTCAAAGTAAAAAATGGAATGCAAAGAATTAAATGAAACTTGTAGCAAAATTTAACTTAGAAATTGAAACGTGATGGTGAGTGTTACGGGAAAATTTAGTGTCTTTTTGAATGACTAACCCTAGACCTAGTAGCAAGTCTAGAACAACAGTTAAAGTAATTCTATTGCCTTTCATATAGCTAACAGATAAAAGAAAGAGGAGTAAAAGTACCAACCTAGATCTCTCGCTCGATCCCTTTTCCCTTTGACCACTTTTGCCACTCCCTTCCAAACTTAACTCACTTGAAAGGTACCTGCACACAAGCCGAGACATAAAACCATCAACGCATACATATCGATCTGTTAACTAAACACATTATAGAATCGAAAATACAATGTACATTTCATAGCACATGAATGGAAAAAGCAAAGAACTCTTTATTGATAGAAAGGAAGTTTACAACCCATGTAGATGCATGCTCGATTCAGCGTCATCCTCCCAGTGTCAAACCCTTCTCTCCTCATGGAAACAACAATTTGACATGATAACATTACTCTCTACTAATCTCATCCAAGCAGCATTTCCTTACCTCAAGAAGTTCCAACCTAGACCAACCAATGAGAGCTTGGTCCTTTTATAGCTGAAAAGAGAAGGTTTGGTTATTAATGGCCCTCATGAATGCTTTGTGATATTTGGGAAGTGGTTCCATGGAGGAAGGGATAATGGATTAAGGTTCATTCATCTCCTTCCTCATCCAAAAGCGATCCCAATCCCTCTAGAAACATCTAGAAGCATCCATTGGATGAGGAATCCAATGGATTCATTTGAAAAATTCGTTGGATCTCACCCATCGCAGGTGATACAAAGTCCAGGTGCTATGCATAGCACCCTGATAGTGTAGTGCCTGCCATTCATTGCTGTCAGATAGAAGGCTACCTGCGATGGTCTCTTTAGGGACATTTTTTGGATGAATGGTGTCATGAAACTCTTAGGAAGCAAGCATGATGTAGGTTAACTTCATTAGGGAATGACAACAACTAAATTAGGGGTTGATGGACCCTAATATCACTGATCTGGAAGTTGGGGTTGATGTGCCCAAATTTTCCTATAACAGTGAGGTTGTGTTATTTTTAAAGCATGCAAAATGAGCTAAAAGGGAAAGTTAGAAAATATGAAAAATTAATCCACCCACATGATTCTCTTCCTAAATGAAGAGAAGGGATACCATGGATAAAACCCAAGCTCCCACAATAAAAATAGATATTTTATCAGCTTTTTACAATGAGTAGAAGGCTCCTTAATGGGCTACCCAAAAGATAGAAGGGAAAATTACAAGCGGTCAAATGCCCATGACCAAACTAATTTGATGTTGTCCAAGATTGCCCATAGCCTCCCTAAAGTTGATTCTCAAGTGCTCTTGGGGTCCTACAACAAATAGTTAGTGTTTAAAGCTTTAGCTTCCTCAATCTTGTCAACACAAAAAAGTGAGCATAGTCCACAAATAAATCTGAATTTTCTGCAAAACCCACACTCAACTTAGTGTAAAATAAAGAGGAATGTTAACAAATATAATCTACAAACATTCTACAAAATTTAGACTAGGGAATTGGAGCAAAAATCCAATTCTTGCTTAAATTTCCACATGCTCTTCAATAGAAAAATAAAATCGCTATTAGCATACAAAATTGAGACGAATGATTTTAAATGAATCTGGATTTTGAAATACAAGCTAAAATCCAAGGATCTCTGCAACTCAAAATTGTAAGATGAAGTCTTGGGAGATGGAAAATGTAGGTTCTTCAATGAACTTGCTCAAGAATGGGATGATTCCTCCAAGAATTTCCCCTCACGCTTGAGACTTGATCTAAGAGATGTATTTGCACAACTTCAAATACACATTAGATCCACATGGGTTAAAATAAATACAATGATAAATAGGTCTTAGAGATTTATTGGAAAATCAACTAAAACTTTCTTTATCTATAGAGAAATCTCAAAACCAAATGCCAATGTGAGATAATTACACATTAAAAAAATATCTAAAAGTGTAATGGAAACTAATGAAAAGAATAGCATAAGTAGAAAATGAAACAAAATGATCAAGATATTACCATGCTCAAGAAGAACAACACCTCATATGTGAATCCCAAAGTCTTTTATTGCAATAGAACATAAACGTACATAAGAGCAGAGATTTCCAAGCACAATAGCTAGTTTTCAAGCGATTACATAGTGAGAGCCCATAGCTCTATTATATAGAAGTTTGAGATCCAATCCCAAGGCAAATGGTGATAATGCCAAGACAAGTAGGTGACAATCCCAAGGCCCCTTCATGCAAATTTGAATTTCCCAAGTGGCAACTCGATTTCTCCTTTAGAGATCCACACAATCCTTGATGAGGGAGCTTGAATTAGATGAGAGGACATGTGGGAGAGTGAAATGGAGTGGTAGGAGACCTTTCTCCACTTCACTCAAGTAAACTATAATCCAATCTTAAGTCAACTCATAATATCTCCTTGAAGTCTAAGTTAACTTCCTCAAATTGTGGATTTTGTTATTGAAACTCATTGTCTTCTCCACACAAAAAATCGATTTGTTTTATTTGTGGCTTATGTGGAATCCACATCACTCGGTAACTCAACTTTGACCCTTAGATGAATTTCCACATCATTTGAGTATGTGTGGATATTTTTTTTTCTCCATTTATTTAATTGTTGGGCTAACATATTGCCACATTTTCCACAAAACTTAGAAAAAGTGGGTTTTGAGGGTCTAGAACTTATCTTTTACCCCTCAAAGTGTGTCATAGTAGAAATTTGAAAGTGAGAGATATAATTTTGAACTCACATACCCAATACAAATTCTCTAGACATCACATATTACAATTTATTTTCATAATTTATTCAAATTTATGCCCTGCGAGAAATTTAAAAAATTAAAAAATTGACTCCTAGACTTAATCAAATTTCACAATTCTTTTGTGTGATCTAGTATGGTAATATACAATAACCCTAAACACTAGGACTCGCCCAAGATCTCACCATCATGCCGCACTTCGGCTTTGGGGTTATACTTGGAGGAAAAAATTCAATTAATTAATAAGTTCTCATAAGGATATGATAATTAACCAAGTGGAAAAACCATCCTAGAGTAAACTCACTCGATGACAAGGTCTCGGGCTACCCAAGCCTATTACATGACTCAACTCCTCATACTAGTATCACTTTTACATTGTCCGTGCAGGGCTTATGGAATTTGAGTACAACAAAAAAAGATCAGAAGAAGTAGAGTTGAAAAACTCTGATGGTACATGAAACGTCTGATACATCCTTAGGGTTGGAGTCTTCAAAAAATATTTAGGTGCCACTCCAGTGGTCAACAATACCCTCATACATGATAAAATCCATTGTAGCATTGTAATCCCCCCAATCCTGAAATCCTAGAAAATTGTTATGTCTGATAAATTTTGAGTGAGATCTAAAATTCTACTTTCTCCATATGAAATCCAATGAGTGTTGGAATTTCTAAGTCTAACCCGTTTGAAACCCTTCATGTACTTTTATGATTTATTTATGCCTACTTGTTCTGATTAATTAACAAGTCATTTACCATGTAAATACTGAAAATAAATACAAGTATATGCTCAACACATTACAAATCATCAATTGAAGGAAACAAAAAAAGCACACAAGTGACATCGTTGTTTTGGACCAATGTCCCCAGAAAAACCCAATGCGGGAAAAATGAGGGTTTTATTATTATGTCAGAGACAGGTGTTCTGACTGAAACCCCGGATAAACACCCCGACAATTCCCAGCTTCAATCTGCCCCATGAAAACCTCAGCATCAGCCTCTAGGGACTGTGTCAAACCTTTCTGGCCCAGTGTCACCCTATCTCTCCATGCGTCAGCCTCTGGAGGCATTGTGTCAACCCTTAGAGCCTCTGCGTCACCCACACTGGCTCTCTGAGGCACTGCGCAGCTCTTGGCTACCTCCGCGTGAGCCCTGGCTGTCTCTGCGTGAACCTCTGGCTAGCTCTGCATCCCTTTCTCCCAACTTCTGCACTAATCCTCCTGGTACTATCTCTGCCTCTCTGCTTCTGCATTCACTGCCCCTCACATGCAACTTTAATCACTCTTTCAACTTCTTTAGCAAAACCTACCCCAAAAAATCGAAATGTTGATCAGCTCGGTGTGTTCTCCAAGTGACCCTCAAGCCTCCTCTTATAATTTTCTCGTTGACAATTCAACGATCAAGAATAAGTCCATAATCAATAGATAATATTAAATTTGGATTGATCCATGACTTTTGGACCCTTCTAACACAGTTTATTAATATTTTATTTTCCCTAAGTTTAGACTTGGGGACTCCGTTAAAAATATTAATTATTTTAATATCTCCCAAACTGTTTAGAATCTTCCCAAACCATTTCTGTGTATTGGATATCTCATGTGCTTTAGCCTCTCCACCAATTCTTGTGGCTAGAGCACATCTGATGCTACCCCAAATCAACACTCCCTCTCAGCAAGGACTGTGCTCTAGTAATACTCCTCACTGAGCATCACCCTGATCATCCGGCATCGGTCGCTGTGTTGATGCTAGGCCTGCTTCCCAACATCGTCTTCACTGTTGCGTCATGTACTACTACCCATGGCCTTACCACTACCACTATTGTATTTGTATGGCAGCTCCCTCTACATCTGTGTTGCTTCCCATGGCCCTGCCACTGCCAATGCTACATCTCCATTGCAACCCCTCTCATCATGTTGCATCATGCTACCTATAGCACTGCCACTGCTAATTGCTACACTGCAACTCAGCTACTGATAAGTAAGTAAATGATCTCCCAAATCTGACATCTCCATCAGGCTAGAAACACTCCCGATGTTGAAGCTCCCATTGTCGCTGAGAAGTGCTCCCTCTCTAACCTTTGCGCTGCTGCAAAAACTATGTGCATCTCACACTACTGTCTCACACTGTCTTGGGACTCCTGCACTATAGCTCCCTGTTTTTCTCCATCCGCATTTGTCTCTAGTGACATCCACCCATCCTACTACTCCTCTTTGGGGCTCCCGTAGCAAGGGATAATCCAAGAGGTTGGGTACCTCAAGGATCCTGCCCCTCATTGCATGTAGTCCATCTGACTATAGCTCGATGTCTCCCCACTTCCAATCAAGTGGCGTGTGAGCACTCATGCCATAGTCATGATAGGTCTCCACTTCGTTCTTTTCCCTTGCTAGCACTACCTTGGTCTCGGAAGCCTCTCCCTTGCTCTTCTTCCTTGGACACTGGGTTGCATAATGACCTAGTTCCCCACAGTGGAAGCATTTGACCTTGGAGAGGTCCTTCTTCTTTTGTTTCTCCTGCATTCTCTCAAATTATAGGCCATCATCCACCTCCTCCTCCTTCTTGATTCTGACCCCCTTGTTGTTGCTTCTTTCCTTGCTTAGCCATCTGATCTCTTCTTGGCGAAGAGTCACCCACATTTCCTCCCAATCTGGAAGGGTTTCCCTACCCAGTATGCTCTGGACAAACACCTCCAATTCTTCTAAAGTTGTATTCAATGTTGTTCTCACCATCAATTCTTGATTCGGTGTGGCCCTCATGGAAGTCATATGATCCCAAATCTGCTTCAATCGACCGAGGAAGATGTCGTTATGTTCCCCTTTCTGCATCTGGTATGACTGTAGTTGATTTTCTAGTAGCATCTTCCTCTGCACGAAAGTATGATGATACAACTTCTTTAGAGCCTCCCACATCTCATTTTCTGTATTCTTCTCGACAATGTGTGGTACTACATGGTCCTTCCCTTGTCAAGGATGATGCTCTTGGGCCTCACCATTGCATCCTCGTCCTTATTGTTATCAGCCAGGTCAACTGGGACCGCTATTGTCCTCAAGGCGAGGTGCTTGAGATGGTTCCTGTCTAGAATGTATAAGATTCTGGCCTTCAAGACTATGAAGTTTGAGGCTCCATCTAGTCTATCCTGGTCTCTTACCCCGTTCAATGCCATCTCGCTGCTCCTCTACTTCCCTTCTGGAAGTTATCGGTGTGACTCCCTCTGAGCCTAGATTTCCCTCCTGGAAACCCCTCTGCCAATGTCGAGATGCCCCCACTTCGATCCTTAGTGCAGGTGCACCATTGATCCGGATTTCATGGCTAGAAATTCTCGACAGCAACTCCCTCCTCCTTGGTCTTTCCCAATTAGGTACTGTTCTGACTATAGTAGCCCACCAACTTCACTCTGAAACTTACCCACAACCTCCTAAGCCCTAGCAAACTGAAGGTTAGAGCTTCTAGGCTCTGTGCAATCCCGACACTAGCAAAATCCGCACCTCCTGGCCATGGGCGTCAATCCTTCCTGACTAAGAAAGATGACTGGGCATTGCGTAGGTCAAGTTTGCTCCTCTCTGCCACTGCACTGATCCTCTTTCCAACTCAAACTTGATGACGCAGGCACTGCATCACCCCTTCCTTGTTGTTTCTCTACAAGGAACAACTTTTGTCACTTGGGATAGCTGTTTTATGTTGCTGCTACTATTCTCGGTTGATGTCCTCAATTCTTCTGTGATCTATAACCACGCTCTGATACCATGTTGGAATTTCTAAGTCTAACCCATTAGAAACCCTTCATGTACTTTTCTGATTTATTTATGCCTAATGTTCTGATTATTTAACAATTATTTACCATATAAATATTGAAAATAAATACAAGTACATGATCAACACATTACAGATCATCAACTAAAGGAAACAAAACAAGCACACAAGTGACATTGTTGTTTTTGGACCAATGTTCCCGGAAAAACCCAATGCGGGAAAACCGGTGCAGCTATCTGAGGGTTTTATTATTATGCAGTTTCTGAATACAATCTAGGTTCTAAAACCAGCTCACCCAATAGAGAATAATCTTAGCAGTAGTACGATGTTCCAGCCAAAACCCCAGATAAACACTTCGACAGTTCCCAGCTCCAATCTTCCCCACGAAAACCCCAACATTAGCCTCTAGGGATTGCGTCAGCCCTTTCTGGCCCAGCGTCACCCTAGTCTCCCACCGTCAGCCTCTGGAGGCACTGTGTCAGCCCTTAGATCCTTTGTGTCACCCACGCTGGCTCTCTGAGGCACTACGCAACTTCTGGTTACCTCTGTGTGAGCCTTGGATGCCTCTACGTGAGCCTTGGATGCCTCTGTGTGAGCCCTCATTGGCTCTGTGTGAACCTCTGGTTGGCTTTGCGTCCCTCTCTCCCAGCTTCTGCGTTGATCCTCTTGGTACTATCTCTGCCTCTCTACTTCTGTATTCACTACTCTTAGTTGCAACTCTGATCACTTTTTCGACTTCCTCAACAAACCATGCCCTAGAAAATCAAAATCTTGATCAACTCAGTGTGTTCTCCAAGTGACCGTCAAGCCTCCTCTTATACTTTTCTTGTTGACAATTCAGCGACCGAGATTAGGTCCCTAATCAATGACTAAGATTAACTCTGGCTTGATCCATGAATTTTGGACTCTTCTAACAAAGTTTTATATTGTTGTTGTTGATGATGATGATAATGATAGTGGTTAACGTCCACTGAGACCAAGTTGGTCTATCAGACCTATAATTTTCCTAATTTTTAATTGTCTGGATCTCCGTCTTTCTTGGCAAGATTGGTGCTATAGCTTTCTTTTTTTTCTCTATGGTCTTCCAACTTCCTTTATCTTGCATCTCCTTCATCTCTTCTGGTTCTTTGGACAATGGTGTCTTAGCTTCGTGATCTATTGTGTTTGTCTTTTTGAAGATAGTTACAGAAGAAGTTTGGTCTAGGAGATCTGCTTTCCTGTTAAATGAAGATTTATTTTGTGCAGTATTCGAATCCTCATAACTATTGATGCTTGAGGGGTCATCAAGTTCACTTTTTTGTTGTTGGGCGGGGCTTTCTCCCTGCTTGTCTTGAGAGTTGTTTCTTTTTTGCCCGATTTCTTGTGATTCAGATTTTTCTCTAGAGTATTCTTCTTTGATGACAGTGTAGTGTTATTTTATTACTCCTTCCCACCATGTAGATCTATGGTGGTTTTTTCTAGCAGATTTTTTCTGGGAGGCTTTTGGGCAATTTTTGGCTAGATAGCCTGTCTCAAAGCAAGATCAACATCTGAAGAGGACACTTTCATAATCGAGTTTCTGGTTCCACACATAGTCTTTACTTGTCAGGTTTATTTTAGCTGGGAATTCGGCACTGAAGTCCATTTCCACACAGATGCATGCATAGGTGGTTCTGGCATATTCCTTTGTTTCTGGGCACCTACAGTAAAATTTCCCAATTGCATTTCCAATGGCTTTTAGTGAGGAGAGATTCCAGAGATGCAAAGGTAGGCTTGGAAATCTCACCCAAACTGGTGCTCAGGTTATGAATGCTGTTGAGGGATTGAATGATGGGTTCCATGGCTTCATGAATAGGCCTAAGTTTTCCCAAAACCAAGGGCCAGAATATAGAATACATTGTCTGCTTTCAGGATTTTCAAAATATACTATAAAGAAACCCCTAGCATAGGGGTAGATATTAATTTCATCATAAATGACAGGCTTCCATACCTTTGAGATCCAGTTGTGGAGAACTGTTAGCCGCGGCCAAAAACCATTGTACCGACAGATTAGGGCACTTTCGGAAAACTTCAAAGCCTCATTGAGTGAGGCCCGGACCACCTGGATAGTGGGAGCTGGGGCTTTACTAACGATATGGGCAGGAGCTTGCCCTCCAGAAGTGGACGAAAATGAGCCAACAACTCTTTTCGTGAAGCTGGGAGCAATATTTTACTTGCTCGTAGAACCCAGCGGCAGAGAAATAAGGCAGAAGATTAGATCTAGATCTAGCTGTAGAAGATTGAACAAGTGGTTCGTCTATGAAACAGAGTATTAGATCTAGAACCCAGCCACAGAAAAATAAGGTAGAAGATTAGATCTAGATCTATATCTAGCCACAGAAGATTAGATCTAGAACCCAGTCGCAAAGTCTCAGTAAGCCTTTTAATCCTAGCTTTGATAAGAGAGGAAAAAGCATGCTGCTGGGCACATTGTCTTCATTCCAAATCGTGGATGTTTGATCCAAAGAAGTGTCGCCGGTTCTGTCAAAAATTGCCGCAGAGGGAAAACATAACATATGCCACAGTAAAAGAAAAAGAAAACAACGCTGAGAACATGCTTCAATCCAACCACTGTAAGATTAGCCGGACCTCCCCTACGATCCGACTGTCATAATCCTTAGATTTGAGCCAGAGCTCTACTGCATACCGCCCAGATCCGGAAATATATTTGAGCTGGAGCTCCAATATATTAATACTTTATTTTCCCTAAGTTTAGACTTAGGGATTCCATTAAAAATATTAATTATTTTACTATCTCTCAAACTGTTTAGAATCTGCCCAAACCATTTTTGGGTATTGGAGATCTCATGTGCTTTAGTCTATCCAACAATTTTTGTGGCTAGAGCACATCCGATGCTACCCCAAATCAACAATGAGGTCAGAACCACTCTTCAACGTCCTCAATGATTTCATAGTAATGTTAAAAAATTAAGTAAAAGGATGAAAATGAAAGATAAAAGAGAATGTCATATTAACATTAAGAATTTAACATTACCATGAATTGCATAACATTAGTAGGACAATATGGTCAAATACTAGGCTTCCATTGTCATAAATCATTGTTTTTTTTTTTTTAATGAATTATGTTCAAAGGTTCCTTGGCAACAATGTACAAAATTGGCTGATTTAATACCAAACCGACTGATTCAATGAAAAAAGGACAGTTCGGTACCAAACCGGTCAGTTTCGTACAAGAACCAGCTAATTCGGTACCAAACGAATCAGGTCACCGGTTTGAATTGGTTTTAGCCTCAAACCAGTCAGACCAACCGGTTCACACCAATTTGGGTCGGTCTTGATAACACTGGTCACTGTAGGTTGTGTGTATGATCTTTGTCATTTACAAGAAGTGGTTATCTCCCCCTACCATCAAGACTGGGACTTGGCAGGGTATACCCCATTTGGCATCCTACCCACAAGTTGGGCTTGTTGGGATAGTTCCTCCCCATCTGGCCAATGAGTTGAGGTGACTTGAGATAGGGTGTGATCCTTACCATTTATGGATAGTCGTATCTCACTCATGTGATGGGATGTAGGTGTTCTATCACTTGACTCCGGTTCGGGTGGGAAGGATCAATAGACAATAGGACACAGTGTTATCCTTAAGTCGATCTCACCTATTGTCACTAGACGATAGGACAAAGTGTGATACTTAAGTCAATCTTGCCTATTGTCACAGGTCAATAAGACAAAGTGTGATCCTTACCCTTGCAGTAAGTGGATCTCGCCTATTGTCCTTGGATCTATGGTGTTAGTAGGAGCTCCCCTATGATGATGATCCTTATTCTTTAGATTCGATAGTGTTTAACACATGAGCATAGATGAGATATGACTTGGTTCAGTCATCATGATGACAATACTTCTGAGATGAGATTCATGATGCAGTCAGAAGTTTCTCCCTAGCTGAAGGGATTGTTAATTTGGAAACTTAGGGAAAATTCCCTTCTTTGGACAACCTTCCTCATCTAGAGAAGATCCTATTTGCCCTTGAAGAATTTAAATTTTTAATGGAAAACACACAAGTACACAAAAGTACAGGTTGGCCTAAAGGACAAATTAGGTCTCCAGAGTCACATATAATACACATGAAGGTCACCTCATTTGAACATCACATAAACTCATTTTTTTTCTTATCTCTCCTCTCTTGATTGGTTCGTACATGTTTGAAATTAAGTATTTTGAGCTCACAGGTGCGAAGGGAAGGAGGCTGATATGATTTTTTGCGTTTGGGCAACTATTGACCACCTTTGACTTGGCATTTTGAATTGCAAAAGTTTGATTTTTGGAGGCCAAATTTCTGAGTGAAGGAAACAATTTTTTGTTTGGGAACTTTTACTTGGGTTGACCGCAAGTCTATTGACTAAAGTTTGACCATAGGAATCTAAAGTTTGACCACATCTTTCTCTCTCCTTTGATTGAGTCTTTTTGGGACTATTTTGACCAAAGTTTGACTAACAAAGGAGGTAAAATTGTTTGAATGACGAATGTTGACTGGTTAGGGAATCTTTGATTGCTATTGACTGTAATTGACTTTGACCAAAAAGGTAAGACTTTGACTTCAGATCAGATTTGACTTTTGGGCTCATCTCTCATTGAATATTGGTTAGTTGAATTATATAGTCAAAGTTGTTGACCTTTGACTCATTATTGTTGAATTGGAACATTGTATCTCTCTGCTAAACATTTGATGACAATCTAATAAAAGAAGAATTTGAAAGGGTTTTTCTCTTGTCTTTGAACAAATATTTTGTCTCTTGTCATTGCTCTTGGTTGTCTTATTTTTCATATTGGATCTATTGTTCTATCTGCAATTTCTCATTGTTATTGGAAGATTAAATTTGTTTAAAAGTGATTGCTAATTGAATAAAGAACTAGACTAAGTGATTGTGCTAGCATAGAACAATGGAAAATTAATAAAGACGCAAAATTCAAAGATGCATAGTAAATCCAACTAAATAATTCATTTTAATTAGTATATAGAAACATAAACATACATCACAAACAATGAAAGTATATCCTTATAATCATTCACGAGATATGCATGAAAGTGTGCCAGCTCCAAGAGCTTCAAATTAGATGATTCCTAAGATACACCATTACAATGATATAACACTAGTTCCAACAGTGGAATGTTAAGCCACCTATTGCTCCTCAAAAGACTAATATTCTCTCCTATGCCTAGCTTGAGAATCCAAGGTGAAAAGTTCTTTGTTTGAGCTATGAGGGTGTATATATAACAAATGAGGTGACTCTTCATCTCCCTTGTGACTCTTGACCTTCCCTCATGTCTCTTGATCTGCCATGTGACTTTTCGAATTCTTATGTGACCTTTGAGCTTCTACATGAATTTAGAACTTTTTGGTGACTTTTCACATTCCATGTTGGACCCTTTGGCTTCTACACATTTTATATTTTTCTCATTTTTTCAAAAATAAATATTACACGTGGAAAAATACATTGACAACATATGACTTAAGTGGTGACACTTTGAGATGTCATGACTCAACAACAATGACATAAGACTTCATTGTAGTGTATCAATGCCAAGTTCTCTTCTTTGCTGCTATCTTCTCATCTTCATGATAGATCTATTTGTACTTCATCTTCATCCTCCAAAGGGTTGGTTATGATATGGAGGCTTCCATATCATCTTGATCTTCATTCATTTGTCATAGTTCAATGTCTCTTTGTCTCTTTGTTCTCTTTGTGTCTCACCTCCACAAGTATCTTCTTGCAGCATCTGCTTGATGTACCCCTTGATCATCATCTTGCCATGTTAAGACCATAACACTTGCGAGTGAAGTTCACTCATGAAAAGACAATATCAATGTCGAAATAACCTAGTCTACCTTGTTTCTCATGTAGAATGTTGACTGTGATGGGACAGTGCGCGATATCGAGGAAGGATGCCTTCTTGAGTGTAGTGCACAGAAGAAGGGGGCATGGAGTGAGGGAATATGCATTTCAACTGTGCAATGCATAGTGGCCGAGAGAGGAAAGTCAAGGATTGTGTAATGGGAAAGTCCAGGAGGCAAGTGTGATATCTTTGGGCACTGTGATTGCAAAGTGCGTAGTTGATGAGGAAGAGGAATTGAGGATTGTGCAGTTGAGCATGGTAAGGGTCAAGGAATGACCCAATTGTACACTAGAAATGTGAAGTGTGCAACATTGGGCAAGGTTGGTCAAAAGTTGTGCATTGGGCAAGTGTAGTTAGCAGATTGGAGTGACTGAGCTCTAGTATTGCACAATGTGCAATTGAAGGAGGTTGTCCTCTATGACTACGCAGTGCAATTTGAGGAGGCAAGAGCTTCACTTTTATGGATTGAGAATGGTCAATGCACAATTGGAGAAGGTTGATGGATTAGTGATGAATTGCACAAGTTAATTGGACCAAGGAAACTCCAAAATTGTCAAAGTGTGAGATCAATATAATAAGAAGGTAAGAGTAAAATCATGACGAGACTTGAACATGATCACACACTTACAAACAATCAACCATATAACAAATAAGCACTTAGCATCCAAAATCAACGTGCATTCACTGAAACGACAACAAGATGACACTTACCTCCAAGCACGACACTTAGTATATATCCTTACAACACAATTGTAAACTGCAAGAAAATGTGTAAATTCTTTTTGAATGAGTCCAATGCATGTCCTTGTGATAGATAGAATCCATTAATGCAAGAGAAAGCATCAAAGCTGCCTCTTAAAGATGTGCAAAAAATATATTTTCAAAGAATGACACTTCCATTAACAAAAGAAAACACTTGGGATTCATTTAGAAAGGGATTAAAAAACTTAGAAAATGAGTATAGAATCATTCTAACAACTAGAAACGATAGTTCACATGATCAAAGGGAGGCTCCAAAATTTGAATGTAGGCCAAAATTTGGAGGGTGTTGTAGCAGCAACAACACTTGGCGATTCACTAGAAGGATCCCAACTTCTCTGTTTATGTATAGCTTTATGCACATAGTCTAGTCTTTCAGGAAGTATTGATCACCATGTGGATTACCTCAGCTTCCCCATTTATCCCGGTTATAAGCTTAGTCTCTACTATTCCTTTCTCATCTAAACACATTTACAAGCTTACCACATCTCAATTGGTTCAATCGGGAGAAGGATAGTGTATAGTCGCGAGTTTAAGATGATCAAAGTGTTAATTCCATCTCTAGTGTTTCTCTGCTGCTAGCATGCTTGTTCAATACCCCGACAGAGTCACTTTCAGGAAAGTCAAGCATTGCTTCACTTCTAATGAGCTTGTTCAGTACCCCGACGAAGTTTCTTTCTTCACCTCTTTGTAGAGGAAGCCTTTCTCTTCTTTCACCACTTATTTTATTTCAATATGCTCATTAGCATTTTATCAGCATTTATATCGTCAGGGTGGAAGAGGGATCCCGAATTATTGAGAGAAAGAGAGGTTATTACTATTGCAAAGACTCTTATATACCTCTAAAATTAATATGTTCGCTTTTAGTTTTCTCCTTTCCCTTCTCTAATTGATTGGATCGATTGATAAACACCATTTAATTATAATATTAAGTCAAGGAATGAAGGTCGTAAATTAGATACAGGCATCATGGTTCTACTTATGGCTTTCCGTTGAATGAATACTATCTTCCATTCAGACCTCATTAACCTGAAGGATATCATACCGAAGCAAAGAAAAGGGGCTGAAAGTTAACCAAGTGTTGATGTATGTCATAAAGCCCTTTAAAACTTTCTCCAAACTTATTAGAACCAAATAAAACACTTTCATACACAGTCTTATTTACATACACTGACCAAAACAGAATGAAAAAGGAAAAGACAAGACATGGCATGAATAAATCAAGAACAAAACAAGCAAGGAAAGAAATGTGTACATAAGTAGAAATGAAACCCTAGGCTGCTACTGAAAATAACGTTTAAGATCTTGTGCATTGACAAGAAGGGAGTCAATCTTCCCATATAAGGATTGAAGACGATAAGTATGGTGGCCAAGCTTATCATGAACAAGAAATGGTCTGATCCATGAGGATTAAAATTTGGTTTGTTTACCTTTATCTTCATGGGCCTTATCCTATTTCAATACTAGATCTCCCACACTGAACTCCTTGTTCCCCGTAGACTTTTTGTCAAACTAGCATTTGATACTACTCTCATGTACAACAAACTTTTATTTTATTTTATGCCTTTCTTCCTCTAACTTCCACATAGTGTCTATCCTACTTTGAATAACAAGACATGGTTTACCTTGGGATTCTTGAGAAAGTTGTAAGGTCGAGAGGTAAAGGTTTGGAAGAAGGATAACTTCTTTTCCATACACGAGGAAGTAAGGAGAGGTCTTCAAAGAGGGTTATGGTGTAACATTGTCAAGCCATAAACCATTCACCAATGCATTATGCCAGTTCCTTTGCCCAAAGTAAACAATCTTCTTTACTATGTGAATTAAATTCTTATTAGTATAATTAGCTAAGCCATTCCCATGAGGGTAATAATTAGATGAGTGCTTTAAAAAAATACCATTTTCCAATGCAAAGTCATAAAGATTTAGTGATGAAAAGTACATTGCATTATAAAAAACAAGATATGTGGGAATGTCAAACTTGATGATTGTTGGGTGCAGGAATTGCAGTTAAGCAAGTTTCTTTCAACACTTAATCTGCCAACCCGGGGTTTTGTACACTTCAAGGTGTAGCACAAGAAATGCCAAGAAATGATATGAACCTTCTTTAATTGTATTCCTACTTCTTAAATCATAATTTACATAATTGAAAGAAAAATGATGATCAAGCGGAAATTGATACTCAAAGCAAGTATGGTGCTGGAATAAATGAAAAGTACCTTTGCAGAAACTAAAATGGATTCTTAATTCATTGTGAATAATCTTAACTATTGAAATGACCCTTTATATTTACCTTCAATGAGACAGTGTGATAAATAAGTGATTCAGTGTATCTGTCTTCTTTAGAGATATTCTTTCCTACACTAAATTGTTATTCTTGTACTACAACAACGTTCTTGTACCAGGACGTTGTGCCTACACTGGAATGAGGTTTAGATACCAGAAGGATGTTTTGTACTTGTACTGAAGTACTGACCTTCGTGCAGGAGCTCTAAGTCTCCTGGGCTAGAACATTCTGATCCTGTGTCGGATTTGAGGTTCTTACACCAGATAATCAATATTTCTGCACTTGGTTTCTAGATTACTTTCGGAAATTAAAAACTGTTTTGAGTGAAATAGAGTGCAAAGCAAACAGGATCTAAAAGTAAACTCTCACAAGTAGAAAGATGCTTCAACCAAACTTAGATTCTATATAGGAAATGATTTTCAAAGGTTAAAGTAAATCTTTCTTTAAAACATAAAACTCCTCTATATAATTACAGAAATCATCTCATTGTGTGAACAGACTTTTCTTGAGATAGTTGTGCATGTAATTTAAATCTACCTTTTAATGTCTTAACTCCGAGGGTTCATTAAATAATTAATCATGAAATTCAATCATTTCTTCGGAAGTTCAATGCAAGCACATACCTATAAGTTACTATAGCATTCATTCCATATTCATCACAACAAAATTAAATCTTAAGTGAAACCTAAGATATTAATAATTCCCTTAGTTGAGAAACAAACATCAATCTTGCAAGAAGGAATAAAGAGCTATTGCGAAAAGAAAGGAGTAAAAGACTTGTGAAACTGAACCAATGAAATCAACTTGCAGAATCAGAAATGCAGTAGTACAGGCATCGTGCTAGTTCCAATCTTGCATAAATGAAATCAAACATTAAAAAGAAAGCTTATGTAAATTGAAATCAAATACTTCTAAGCATGTACACCATGGATCTATAAACACAATAATTGTAAATGAAATCAAATCTGTAACGTGTGAGAAAAATCAAAATGAATAACAAATTCACGCCCGCACTTTAAATTAAGTTAACACACATTTAAAGAAAGGGAGAACGAACTGTTGGCCAGGCCCTAGCCAACCAGCTCTTTTCCCTGTTAAGAAATCGAGAAATGTAGTTGGTCAAATATTCATCACAATGCAAATGGAAAATGAAACTGCGTACTGACACATTCCTTTATATTAGTTTCAAAAGCAAAAATACATCTTCAATCTGCGATCCAGCCCAGAGAACTGATACTCCAAAATAATTACAGTCTCTAAACAAAATTTTACCATAGTGTTGCTCCTTAATTCCTATAAGAGTTTTACATTATATACAACATTTCAGGTCTACAACTGTAACAAAATCATAACAATAGCTTAACTAAGCCTTTCGGTTGTTTACAAAATTCTAATCTAAGATATCTATCTGAGATCGTGATCTTCAATCAGCTGATTTCTCTCCCACCTCGAGCCCAACTCGATGTCAACTGATCCTTTGCCAAAGATATGCATCGGTTGGTGAGCTGTCACGGGAGTGTAGGAATTTGCCAGCTAGTGCAAGAATCCTACCTACACTCGACCATACTATCACAACGATTAATACATTTGTTTATCAAATACTTTAGGAAAGACAAATGTTAGTTGCAAGGATAATTAAAGGTATAAAATCCATAAATAAGTAATTAATTCCATGACAACCCTTTAAATATGAAAATGCAAAGAGGGTGCAGGAATGTGCGTGATTTTAGAAAAAGGTATAGGAATGAATAGGTTCTTAGGTTGAAACAAAGATTTAGGTCATGTGTCTAGAGTAGGATAGAGGTTAAAAATAGAACAATTTAACCTACTAACAATGATGATAATTTTGTTGAGAAAGTGAATGACTTCATGTTCATTCACTTTCCTTAACGAAACTGCTTCAACCCACCAAATAAAGTAATATGTGGTAGTCAAGATATATCGATGCTTCTTTGATGAATGATGAAAAATCTCACAAATAACATCCAATGACCAACACATCTTTGACATATGGGGCACTTACAGGTGTAAGCATGTGCATCCTTAAATAGTTGATCCAAATGGAAAATGGCATCCACTCATGGTATTCATCCATCTATGGTATTTATTCACCCATGGTATTCATTCACCCATGGTATTTGCCTATGGTATTGTGGCATCCACCTTTAGTATTCATCCTCCCATGATATTTATCCACTCATGGAATTTACCCATGGTATTGTAAGTGACATTCACCCATGGAATTCATTCACTCATGGTATTTGCCCACCCATGAAATCTACCTGTGGTATTGTAACAAAAAAGGGCTATAAGTAACAAGTCTCATTTTGTAAAATGACAGATTCTCCACCACAATGTAGCATTTACAATTATTATCTGTTTTAATAAAAAAAATCTTTGTGGCTTTTTTTATTGTGTGCTCTTCTCTTTTTCTTCTGGCATTTTAATTTTTCAAATCTTGGGGGCATTCCCCCAAAGATCCATTCCATTTTTTTTAATATTGGGGGCCTCCCCCCAAGATCTGGGTCAGTGGTATTAGATTTAGGTTACAGCTCCATGGGAACTCATATTTATGTTTCAAAGTTTTCCAACGATCTTCAACAAACTTCATGCACGTGCTACGACCTCCACAAAGCACTTTCTTGGGCAAAGCGGGAAGTTTTTTTTTCATTTTTTTGCAAATTTTTTTTGGGCGACGAGTTTGTAGATCATATCTTAAACTTTTGGAGCACAATTTACAAATAAAAAATAACACATTTGGATTCCTTGCAAAAGAATACCCAAATTCAAAAAAAATATCGACCGAATTAAAGTCTGAATGAGAGAAATATTGTTGATTTAAAATCAGTTCGATTGCAGACATTTTTTTGACATCAATTCGTGGACGACAGCCCTCCTATCATTTTTTGTAGTTTTTGTGCATAATTTCAAAATTTGATTGCAGATCTAAGCTCCTCTACACAAATCACCAAATTGAAAAAAAAAAAAAAAAAAAAAAAAACAAAACAAATTGGTTGAATCAGAGTTCGGATAAGGGAGATATCATTGATTTAAAATCAACTATTTTTTCATCACTTTAGTGATGACGAGACAGCTGCAGTGCGAATATGAGTTTCCAGAGTGTCCAAATAGGGATTTCAGTCACATTGGAAAATGCAGAATGGTCATTCTATTTCCAAAAACATGTTATAATAAATATCTTCAGCTACATTGACCGAGTTATGCCCATTTTAATTTAGTTTTTATATCTGAAGCAACATTCAGAGCTTGTTCCCTTTGGAAACATGCCCTTCCACCCCAGGTTATTTAAGCATCGACTACTTCATCAATAGTCAACATTACGGCTACGGGTCAACTGCACAAATTCCTTGTCATTGAAGTCCATTTGCTAGGTCGCACACTGTTAGTATCACAGTTGGTCACAAGCATTACAGGGTATCTGTATCATCGAATCTTCGTTTGTCATGGTTATGGGTCATCCACAAATCCACACTTCATTGAAGTCCATTTGCTAGGCCACAGATTTTCAATATCATAGTTCATCATAAACATTATAGGGTATCTCTATCCTCGGATATTCGTTCATCACGGTTCTGGGTTAACCACACAAAACCTTTCTCTTCAGTGGTTCTTCATATTCAACAAAGGCTTCTCAGGAGGGAACTTCACGCAATGGGGACGACTGTTTCCTAAGG
This sequence comes from Pinus taeda, assembly GCA_000404065.3. Classification (NCBI taxonomy): domain Eukaryota; kingdom Viridiplantae; phylum Streptophyta; class Pinopsida; order Pinales; family Pinaceae; genus Pinus; species Pinus taeda. The sequence continues at coordinate 304,491 of APFE030025875.1, read as the reverse complement.
AAGGAAGAATGATCCGAATATAAAATGGAATTCATCCATGGTATTTATCTACCCATGAAATTTACCCATGGTATAGTAAGTGACATCCACCCACGGTATTCATTCACCCATGGTGTTATGACATACATCCTCGGTATTCATCCTCCCATGATATTTATTCACTCATGGAATTTACCCATGGTATTGTAAGTGAGATCCACCCATGGTATTCATTCATCCATGGTATTTATTTACCTGTGGTATTGTAACAAAAAATGTTATAAGTAACAAGTATCATTTTGTAAATAGACAAATTGTCCACCACAATGTAGCCTTTATAGTTATTATTTGTTTTAATTAAAAAATTTCTTTTTGGTTTTGTTTATTGTGTGTTCTCCTCTTTTTTTCTCGCATTTCAATTTTTCATATCTTAGGGGCCTCCCCCCAAGATCTGGATCATTAGTGTGGGCCAATAGTAAATAACCCACATTAATTTATGAGCAATAGTGTCACCTACGTGGTGACCACCATCTAGTCTGTCATGAAAGTCTTTCAATACCATTTTTGAATCTTGTGCTTCTAAGCATCTGAGAAGGACACTGTTATGGTGCTTCTGAAAAAGCACACCATGTACAAGTTGATAAGATAAAGCTTTAAGGCGAATTTCCCTCTTCTGTTTCACCGATAAGTGCAAGAGAAAGGTGCCTTCCTCTAGATACTATTGTACATTAGTGCACCAAGACTTTATGCTCCAAAGTGATGTAACATGAGTTCTATTTATATGTGTCTCAAGGGGTTGAATTAGCTTGCCCAAGCTGACTTGTACTTTTGTGCACATGTGGGTTTCTCATAAAAAATAGTAGTGTTCCTTAACCAAATTAAATTCTTCTAAGGGCTAGTAGGGGCTTCTCTAGATAAGAAGGACTTCCCAGTGGAGGGAATTTGTCCCCGAGCTACTAAATTAAACTCCCTCTTGTTGGCCCCTAATTTTGACATTTTTCACCATGCAAATTCCACTTTTCTATCATCCCTTACCACCATGTCATGATCATATTTGTCATATTTTGGCCTCTCTTTGTACATTAAGGTAAAATAATTATGTTTTTTAATTTTTAGAATTATTAGTAAAAATTGGGTATTAAAAATACATATTTCCTTGTAATGGCTCCACTGAAGTCGTATGTGTAGGACACCTGAGTACATACTGAAGATATATTCGAGAAGCACAAGAACTAAGGATGAACAGACTCCTATTGGCACATTCCAAATGAGTCAAAACATGCCCGATTAAAGCTGGTCAAACATGACCAGTCACTTAGGAAATCCCCTGATTTAGGGGTAGCTTTGTGATATTGTGGAATCTTCTCATATTTTGTGCAACAAATGGATGAATTCGACCCTAGTAGGTGGAATAAGACTCTCATTGGTTGCTATAACCATTATAGCTGATTTAGTTATACTTTTAGCCTATTTAAGCGCAACAACTAAACAACTATGGATATATATTATTATGATCATTGTGACTTCTCTATTTTTGAATATAATTTGAAGAACTTGCCTTCTATTTCTAATTGTGATTGTTGTGGGATGTGATTGTTGATCTATTGTAGCTGATAGTCTTCAAGTGTACTAAGCAAAGGTGGAAGGGCCCCCATTCTTAGCTAAGTACACTACATTGTAATTATTGTGTATAGTTGTTAATATCTTAGATTGCTTAATATTTCCTTTGCAATTTCTTGTGAATATTTTATGAGTCAATTAGTTGTATGTCATAGCCATTTATATTTTTGAAGTCATTTCCTTTCAGTGATTGGTTTAAGGAAGGAAAACCGAAGGATCTAAGTTAGATCATCTTCCTTGTGAGCTAAGAATTGAATTGGAAATTGTGTTTATGCATTTAATCTTTACTGCTTTCTTAATTTAATTGTGTTATTATTTATGGTGGAATTGGTTTTGTTGGAATAAGAATGATGAAGAAGGACAACCAAGACCTCTAAGTTAGAGCCTCTTCTTTGTTGACTATACTTCACATAAAATCTTTACACATTTTATTTTAGATCAGAATTTCAATGTTTTTTTACAATCAATATTTTACATTTGTAATATGCATTTCTATTATTTTCATCTAAACAACTACTTCCTACACTAGTTTAATATAGGATTCCATAAACTTTGGTTTCTTTCTAAGTCTACCAACCCGGATTGATAAGTAAAATATATGTTCTAATTTATCCCAATAAATTAGACTGAAATTTTTAGTGTTATTTCTGGGGAAGCACACTTAGATAGAGCTAGTTAAAAAGATTGTTTAGAAAACATATAAATAACAAAAAAACATAAATAACAACAAAACATACAAAAAAAAACAGCACTTTTCATTATGGTTCTTCATGCTTAGACATAGAAATTAGAGAAGTAGATCCCCAAGACAAAACCCCCAACTACTACCAAAAACTCATTAACTACAAAGTCCATTTGCAAAACAAAGATCTGCAAAACATGATGTTAAAGAAGTCATTTAGAGAAGGAGGGTATTTCACAACAAAGATCTTCTCAAATCATTGTCCAAAATTTAGAATGGTCACTAAGGATGAATCTTCATTTCAAAAGATAGAAGAGAAACAAATAATCCATGAAGAGGATCCACAAGAAAAGAATCTAGAAGCTTCTTCTAGTCATGTTTGTAAGAATATTAATGAGTTATGGATCACATGCAATGAATTTCAAACGATAGAGCTAGAAATTCAAGGAAATCTAGAATATTTATCACAAGATGCCTTGTGCATTCACGATTTTGAAGAAGTTCCACAAGAAGAACTTTGTGTTATGACAGATAAGGAGAATCAAAGACTTAAATATCACACTCAAACCTAGTTTCAACTAATCATTAGGCCACCACACAACTCTATTTTTCAATATTCTTTAGCATCAAATCTTTATGATCAACTAACTTTTCATGTCCAAGCATTCATTAAGGTATATTTTTCAAAACTTGGATATGAATCTACTTATGATCTTGTTATGCAAATGGATGCATTGGAAATTCTCTTATACTTAAGAGAATGATTTATTTTTTTACAATAGAGTATGATAGAATAGAATAAATAAATAGGTAAAATAATTTCACAATAATATTTTTGGTTTAAACTCTCATGAACAATTCTTCAAATCATTATTCAATACTCATTTGGAAGGATTTTATGGAAAAATGCAGTAAGAACAATCATATTTTGGGTAACCATATAGGATCATTTTCAAAGCATGTTTTTAAACAATAATTTTTTGAAATCTAGTTTTTAAACCCATTTTTAATTTTTCAATTTGGATCACAAATAAAAAAAATGATCAAAATAAATACTAGGTCTCAAATGAAATTTTGAGGACATAGTTAGTACAACCTTGATTCAAGGGGTCTAATTAAAACATTTTTATACTATATTCATAAGAACTATAGCCCTTGTAATCTATTTTATAAATCAATTTGAATCACCTCAATCCGACATCATATGAAAAAGTTATGCTCAAAATACTAACTACTTGTCGAGAAATATGCATAGTGAGAATTTTAGGTCTTGACTATTCATTGGCATATTTCACATACCAAATCATCTTATTTTCAAAAGCTATTTCCAAATGAGATAGGTTTGTAACTCTACTTTATTACACAATTTGAATCACCCCATTTGGAAGTCTAATGAAAATGTTATGTCACATTTAGTGACTGCATGTATTAAAATTAGCGTAGTGAAACTATGTCTTTTAGGTCTGTTCATCAACAATTTTGTGATATTAAACCTAAGGATTTTAAAAACCTGTCTCTACTATATATAAAAAAAAATGAATCTACTTTAATCTCCAAGTGGAATGGCATCAATCCGATCTTTAACGAAAACATTACACTCCAAATAGTGAATGTTGTTCTAGTAAAAAACAATTCACAAGAAGCTTTATCAAACATGGTACTTCTCATCATTTTTAGTATATCATTTTAAACCATTTTGAAAGCCTATTTATACTGGAAGTATCCATATGAATTCACTTCAACTTGGATTTGGAATCACTCTAATGGGAAATAAAACAAATATTTTGTGAACAAAATATCGTTAGGAGGTATAGGTTGGCCACCATTCCTCAAAGGATAAACAAATGCATTTTCTTCGTATATCATTTTTGGACTTGTTTTTGAAGTATTTCTTGTAATTATTTTACATATTTCTTGGAAGAAGAGATATTGTACACCTCCCTTCCTCCATCATCTAATATTGTATTACAAGCAAGTGCTATGTTTTTACAGGTCTTGGGAATATTTAAAGGGTGAACTCCATGGATGAACGACTTTTCAAGTCCATTTTTAAAAATTCATATTTTAGAATATGAATACAAATTCTCAAGTCAAAGCAAAGTGAAAATTCACCTAGTGTTGAGTTCATCCAAAGAAACTCAAATTCTTGAATCTTTTATTTAGTTGCTGACCAACAACACCAACAATCCTATAAGATGGATTGAGATCAAGGCAAAAGACATAAAGCTAATCATGAGAAGAATAAGTCAAGTTTTGTACCATGAAAAGTCACATCCATTGCCAAAAAATCATTTCATAAGCCATATTGTTCATGATTTCATTTATCTACCATACTGTATGCTAAGTTTCACAATCATTCAGATCTACCATGTTGAAGTCAAGATCTATTATCTATCTATCCATCTACTCCTAGATCATGACTTCAAACTATCTTACTTTCATAAGCTTTCCATACTTCCCTCAACCATTATACCCCACTTCCATCTAATAATAATAATAATAAAGGTTTTCTTGTGAAAATCTAGTTTTTTGGCACAATACAATCCTGAATTCATATTGGAAAACTTGAGCTACTTGGCTAATAAGAATTAAAAAAAAAAAAAAAAAAAATTAAAAAAATTATTATTTTTTTTTATTTTTTTTTCATTACAGATAGATTTTCTAGTTTGTTCTAATAAAGTATGTCATCTTGTTCTCTGAAAAAGAATATCTTCCCCAAATTCTATACTTGAGAAAAAGCCTCAAAATAAGCAATGGGAAGATAGAATAAAACAAGTGCATTTGTTTTCAAAAGATGAAGCAACTCAACATATTGTTCAACTTAATATGGAAGCAACTCAAAGAGAAAGGGACCTGAAAATCACAAATTTTACTTCAGTAGGGACCTGAATATGAGCAGCATCACATGAACAACATCACAGAGGGACTTAAACATATATGAGTCAAAGACTATTTCTTAAAGGGACATGAGGATCAACATGAAAATTCTATCAGAAGAGACTGGCATACAAAGAAAAACCAATCAAGTTCATCATCAGAAGGGACCTGTACTCAATCAGTTCACTATTCAAGTTCATCAATCAACTAAGTTCAAAACATCAATCAAGGAAAGTATGGTAAGTTACAAATTTATTTTTAATAGCTTTTTATTTTGAAAAGAAATTCTGGAATTAGGAGACTAGTTTGACCTTGGTGCATAAATAATGTTAGCCCTTCATCCCTCACACACACTTAAATCTTTCTCTTTTCATAACACTTTTACCCTATCATCCATTAAAATCAAAATCTCTTTGCCTACTATACAAAGTTGTTTCCTACAAAACAAGTCACATTAAAAAGCATGGGTTAGTGTCACAAAAATGAGAACAAACATGTGTTTGAAATAAGGAGTTATAATGCTATGAAGAATTATGGTATTAAAGATGCATTTATACATGATCTAGAGGTTAAAAAAATTACTCTATTATGGGTCTTGAAATGTGATCTGAAAATCACTCGTGAGTGATCTTAGTTAATTAAATAATGAATGAAGGTATTGCAGACTCATGTGTTGGTGTGTGTCTATGTTATTTTAGGCAATGGATCGATCAGATTTCGAAATACATAGACAATGGAAAATGGAAAACAATAAAGGAAACATAGTAAGCAAAGACAAGAACACAATGCATTAATAAGGAGTTCACTCTATTCTCTAGGGCTACGTCTCCGGTCTAGCTCTCAGTGGTGGTCGTCTTTTATTGTGTCTTTAAAGTAGAGATTTACAATGAGGAGCTCAACTTGAGACTCCTGAAACAGAGGATGCTTAGTAGGGTGGTTCTTGGATTCTCCAAGCCACTAGAGTGCATAGACTCTTTCCTTTCCAAGTCTTGACCTCTCTGGTTTTTAATGGGATGAGTCTAATGGTGCTCAATTCTCGACATATATCCTCACAGTGATGGCTTAAACCTCTCAAGCCTGGTTCTGTCTGCTCGATGTTGCCTTAGGTCAGCTCGGTTCTCTGTTTTTTTCTTCTTGCTTCACTGTCTCTTTCGCCTTTTCTGTCACTATTTTTCTTCTTTGGTTCTTCCTTATCGTGCTCTCTGTTCTGTTCTCCATTTGTTTATTCATGGCTTAAAGCCAATCTGTCCTTGACTATTCGCTTCCCCTTCTGCCCCTTCAGATCACTTGCTACTGTTCGCTTGGAGTTCCTTGTCCCTGCATCATCACTAACGTCTCACAGGGAGGTGGCCACTTGTCCTCTCATGAACTGCGCCAGCTCTTCCTCAACGGTTCGATATTTCAGTTACACTGTGGAATGATTCATTTGCAAACTCAGCGGTCAAATCAGACTTCAAAATGTTTTATGTCGCGGCTTAATTCCCCCGTCAAATCCGGTTTTCCCATCGGGTGCAATCTCCGCGGTCAGATCTAGAGCCCCTAGATGCTACAGTGTTCACTCATTTCACGTGGTTGATTTTCTCAACTGTTAGCGCGTGGTGAGAGGTGGTTTTCTCTCTCATCCGTCGAACACACGTCGTGTGATGAATGGAATTGCTCGTTTTCTGCCAAATCCACTTACTGCCCCAATGTGCCTCCGATATACCACCGGTTTTGGAACACGGGACCCACCTTTCACCTTAGCGCTTTCCTTATGGTTTCCCGTCTTCCCATGCGACCGAGTGCTCACGGATTCTCCTTCTCGAGGGGTTTTGGGCAGCGATGTGTGATTATGCTAATCGCGCATCAAAAATGGCCTCCTTTCCCAATCCATGCTTCCTAACTACCAGTTTTACCTCCTGCACGATCTCTATGGGCCTTGGTCAACACACTTTGACTGAGGTCCTCGTCATTCCTTGCTGGCTGCAAACTACCACTATCCAGAGGTCTTCCTGATAGCTCTTTGTTCATAAATTCGAAGTCTATCCCGATTTGATACAGCCATGGAACTTGATAATTTTTCATGGATCCAATTCAGATCACGTCCTTGCCACTGAAAAAACTTTTAGACCACCAAAAGTTGGTTTTCAAGCATCAACTAAGTGAGGGTACAATTGTCTCACTTCCAATATCTATCCACTTTGCACTACTCGGCTTTGAACCCTTGAGCCCTACTCTAAGGTATTCAACATCTCCTTTGCACGTCGTCCTCACCTTCCTGTCCATAACTGTGTCTTCCTGCAATTCATTAAGATATTCAGGTAACAGGTCATTAATAGAAGGCAATTGAATCTGCTCTTCGGGATCCTCAATTAGTGAAGGTTTAAACAATCTCAAGCAATCTTCATTTAGGACTGAGTAGATGTGCATGTAAGTTGGTAGATCAAGGTGAAAATCATTCTCACCAATCTTCTCAAGTAGCTTGAAGGGTCCATACCTGATAGGATTTAGCTTTTTACCTTCACCTTGCATCCTGTCCTTACTGATATACAACTAGACTTGGTCACCAACTTGGAAATCGTGCTCCATCCGATGCTTATCATGCCTTGCCTTATATTTGGCTTGGCTCTTTTCCAACTATTCTTGTACTGCCTGGTGGATCTCTTGGATTTGTTTAATGAACCTAGTTGCCCTGTCCACATCACTGTCTCCCTCAACTGTGGTGTCTTTATAAAAGACAAAATCCAGAGGGGACCTTGGTGTGAAGCCAAAACAAGTCTCAAAATGAGATCTTTGTGTAGAAGAATGTTTTGCTCTATTGTAAGCATGTTGCACATAACATAAATGTTCATCCCAAAGCTTAGGATGTTTGCTGCAATATACTCTGAGTAATTGGATCAGTGTCCTGTTAACTACTTTTGTCTAGACATCAGTTTGTGGATGAAAAGTTGTGCTTTTCTTCAGTTTGGTGTCCATCAGTTCCCACAGACTTGACCAAAACTTCCCCACAAATTGGGTGTCTCGATCAACTACAATGGAAGTGGGTAATCCAAAATGAACCCATACATGTTCAAAGAATAGTTTGGTAGTTTGTTCAGCTGTAATCTGTTTATTACAAGGTATCAAAATACACATTTTGTTGAACCTGTCCACAACAACATATAGATAATCATGACCCTTCCTAGATTTAGGCAGTCCTCCAACAAAATCCATGGAAAAACTTTCCCAAGGGTGAGAAGGATCTGGTAATGGAGTGTACAAGCCTAGTTTTCTATTGTTGGGCTTGCTTTTAGCACATAGTGCACCCTCTTACATATCTAGAAACTATCTCATTCATTTTTGGCTAATAACAAAATCTTTGGAGCTGTGCAACTGTTTTACTTACCCCAAAGTGACCTGATATTAGAGATTCAGTGTGCTTCTCGAATTATCTTTACTCTTTCAATTTGTGGAATGCATAACTTCCCATAATGGTATAAGAGTCGGTCCTTTACATGATAATCCAATTCTTCTACCTGTTTGCCTTGACTTAAAGTTGCATATACAACTTTAAAGTCTACATCCTGAGCATATTGTTCAATGTAACTCTCATGTAACACAGAATTATGCTTAAGTATAGTAGATGCATTTATAATGGGTCTAGATAACATGTATGCAACTTTATTACGTATGCCCTTTTTATATCTGATGACTAAATGAAACTGTTGTAGAAAACCCATCCATATATATTGTCTTGATTGCTACAACTTAGTTTGGGAGTGTAGATATTGAAGTGGTTGATGATCAGTATGTATTACTATCTCTTTGCCCATTAAGTAATGTTTCCACTTTTTCACACTTTGTACTAATGCATACATTCTTTATCATATGTTAACTACTGCAGAATTAAATGTCTCAGAATGATAACATATGGCATAGTCATTGGCATCTGTTTGGATCCCAAATGGTCTTTGAAGATTAGGCAGTGCTAGTACATGTGTTGTACTAATATTTTCTTTCAAGGTGTTGAAGGCTTTCTGCTGTTTGCCTCCCCACTGAAACATTTTGTTCAATCCTATTAAAGCATATAAGGGATCTGCAATTGAGGAAAAGTTAGAAATTAACTTCCTCCAATATTGCGCTGCTCTTAAGAAGCTTCTAACTTCTGTAGTAGATTTGGGTTTAGGCCAGTTTACAATGACTTCCACCTTAGAGGGATCTATCTTCAGTTCACCACCCCCTACTATATGACCCAAATAATTTAGAGATGTTATTCCAAATTCACATTGTGAGAGTTTAACATAAAGTTTTTCTCTTTTCAAAATATCTAGTGTCTGCTTAACATGCTTTAAGTGTTCTTCCCATGTTTTGCTAAATATCAGAATGTCATCCAGATACACAATAACAAATTCATCAAGAAAAAGTCTGAGTACATCATTTATTAATCTCATGAAAGTAGTAGGAGCATTAGTTAAGCCAAAAGGCATAACCAGCCACTCATACAATCCCTGCTTTGTTTTGAAAGCAGTCTTCCATGCATCTTGTTCTGCAACTCT